>JAUZNJ010028434.1:0-16097 GCA_034780135.1 Jordanella pulchra | reverse complement strand
GAAATGAGTGATTCGTTGAAGCAATTTGGCCAAATTGTTCAAAGGCCTCATGAGGCTTCATCTCACCATCACTAGTGTTTCCCCATCTTAGGAAGAGTTCCGTTTAGAAAACTATGCCCAGTTCTTATTCTATTTATAATTATCTCTTCCCTCCTGTTTACACTTTTAAGAATATTGTCAGAAGCACCATATTTCTTCCCTATTGTCTAAATGTTTATTGCAGGACAAAGTTGAATGCTAATACGTATTCACAAGGGACTTTGTTTAGTAAAAATAAATAAAGTTATTTGAAACAGAATGAACTTAAGGAATGTAAAGTGAAATCATCACCCAGAAAGGAACAAAAGCAAAATATTATCAGTACGCAAAACTCAGAGATATTTTTCTTGTTCATTATTCTTTTTATTCCCTTGCCTGTTTTGTTCTGTTCAAAGTATAACTCCTTGTTTTTTTCATTGTGAGATACAACAAGGCTATTGGAGTAGTCATTAGAAATTCATAAATGAAATAATGATTGTTGTACCATGTTTATCAGGTGTTGCTATTTATTGCAAGCAAGCTGCATTTCTTCTCTTTTTCATCACACTTCAGCAGCTCCACTGAGAGTAGGCCCAGCTGCCTTCCCCTAAAATCTGCCTGTGTAGGAAATTCACTGTGCCACAATCGAAGGAGCCGCAAGGTTTTGAACTCCAACTGCAGTTGAAAGACTATACAGTTGCGGTTGCATGTGACTTTGAAAACTGGAGCCTTTCTGTCATTTCTGAAGGGAACAGTGACATGACAGGGAGCGGGGATCTTAGTCTTGCAGTTTTGTTTTTCTGTTCAAAATCAAAGGAAGCTGCTTACTTTTTTGGCCTCAATCAGCATGCAGCTGCTTTGGTGGTGGATTGCAGGTGTAAAATGCTGTTTTTTTCCTGCATGCTTTTCTACATTTTTGTTTATTTATTTATATTTTCACAAAAGGATATGATTTTTGTTGTCAGAGACAACATATGATAAAAAAGACCACATTTTGACAAACATTTATGGTTTTTATGTCATGTTGAAGCTGTGTGGTGGTTTTACTCATTTAATAGATATAAAACCCACATAGTGCATCTTTTGTTACACCTTAATTCTTTTCTTCTTTATAAAAGCACAGAATGTTATTAAATAAGTTTAATGTGGATTTTTAATTATGGTAAATAAAGTCATTATTTGACTTGAGCCACATTTGTTGTCACTTTTGGTCAAAATCAGTAATTTAGCTCATTATAGGATCTTTTAATTAATAGATAAAATAGTTTTACCTATCAGAAAGATTGGTGCCGCACCTAAAAAATATATAAGATATTATAATTGCACTTTAGTCATCTAAGCTGATCTTAAACACTGACAATAATTTTCCTAATGTCAGATGGTCATATATTGCCTCCTAAATGGGGCAATTTCTCTTGGCTACTGTTCTAAATTGGAAAGTGAAAACTGTTTTCTATTTTAGTTTTTCTAGAAAAATCTGGTCTAAATAATGGTGAACATGTGATAAAATACCTTGCGTCACCCGTTAAGCAGAAGATCTGTGCTGGCTTGGCTTCTTATTTCTATTGATATTATAATACTGCAGTAAAAAAAACCAAACATTTTTTTGGATATCATAATCAGGCATACTAATAGGTTAAGAACCCTGGGACAAGCAATCTTTCAAAAACCTGTGTAATATTGATATATCAATAACATGAAAAAAACATTTTTTCCCTGACATGAACCCAACTTTTTCACTTTTTTCAGCCTTATATGAGTCCTAAATATTTTACTATAAAACAGCTTCTCTTTATATTCCCAGTTCTTTACATAAATGTATCAAATCAGCTTGCCTTGACGAAGACAGATCTGCATAATGTCTTCAGCAATGCAGCTGGACAAGTGTTAAATCAGAGCCCTCAGCTGATGCTCAAACCAGAAGGAGTCACAGCCAATAAATGAAACCATTTATCAAAAATCTTTAGACGTCCACATCAGGTGAGCATATCTGTGATCAGTGTTTAATATCATCACTAAAGCAGAATGGCAAAGGGGGCGGGGCTTAACAGTTTGCTGTCAAAAAGTTAATTTTTAACAGAAGGTAAACCCTTTCATAGGTTATAGAGGCAGTAAGATGTGTGAGAAAGGATCGGAGAGGGAAGTGGAATGAAAGAGGGCGGTCAGTGAAGGGCCTTTTGGTCTGGGGCTCCCTACTGTGCTGCACGTTTTTCATTTTCCACAGAGTTGAAAAGATCAGGTAATTGAAAAGGAGACAATCCAGCAGCCAGGGCTTCACACATGCCAATGAAAAGCTTCAGAGATATTAGAGTCCTACACTTTGGGCCCTGTCTTTGTATTTCTTTCACATGGGGCCTCTGAAAGAAAAAGAAAAAAAAAAAAACGCAAAGGCTTCATAATGACAACACCTGAAAAGTGTTTTCCATCAGGCTCATGCATCATTGTCAGAGCAGGAGATGAAACTGTATTGTTTCTTTTTGGATGGGCAATATCAATAAGGGGGACAGCCGACTGGAGAAAGATGGAGAATAAAGGATGGATGGGTGAGAGTGTGTGAGAGGTAGTGGGCTCCCTAAATGCAAAGTATATTAAAATGTAATAAAAGTCAGATGTTCGACATCTTCTCACACACACCTCTTCAAATAATAGAAAACTTGGCTCTTCAAGATTTTTATTACTTTTTGGATTTTGTTCCCTGGCCACTTTATGATGAATTATTAGTAAAGGCTTGCTCTGGCGATCTCTGAAAAGTTCTGCACAGAAATGGGTAATAAAGAACTGAAGCAGCGTAAATACGCCAGCGGTTTGATCTGAATACACAACAGACAAAATATACCTTGAAAAAAGTTTTCATACCCTCTGAACTTCTAGCCTTATAACCACAAGCTTGAATGTATTTTACTGTGAATATGTTTTACCGACCAACACAGAGTGGTATTTGTGAAGTGGAAGGATACGTTTTTAAGATTTACTCACTAAATTAAACAAACCAAAAAATCCTTTGAAACTGAAAATTTTGGGGTGTTTTAAAAAAAATAACGGTATTGTTAGTATAATGTGTTGGCAGCATCATGCTGTGGAGTTGTTTTTCTTTCAGGGCTGTGGAGATGATGGCAAGATGGATGGAACTAATTAAAGTTGCATGGAACTAATTAAAGAAGATTGCTAAAGACCATCTTAGTGTCATCTGGATGATGACACTAAGCATACTGCCAGAGCCACAATTTTCTAGTCTGGGACCCCTTGGTCACACTTGGGCACACTCACCCTAAGCATAAACCCAAATAGGTAAAAAAAAGTGGATTTAGTGGAATAAAAAAGCTCCTTTTCATGCAGAAATTTCAGTCCAATCATCTTGTTTTTGGCAGGGCTGAGTAGATGTGTGCAGGTTGGACATCATGTGGAAAACGACTTGTCTGAAGATGAAAGAGTGAGACTTTTACACTTCTTAAAACAGAGATTGATATAAAGTAGAAACTAAATCTTGATTTAATCTTACAAATAATTAAAGCATGGAAAAATGAAAAATATTCAATCTGTTAGGTTTCTTATTTCTTACTGTAACCCTAAATAATAGTTTGGGGCTGGGTCTGAACTCCACACCACACCCTCCAGATTTATCTATTTATTTATTTTTCTAAAAAAAAAATCGAAACCATTTATCATTTTCTCAATCTAATCAAAAATATATTAAAGTTTGTTATTTTAACCAAAGCTTTTTAAAAGCTGTAAACACTTTTGCAAGGCCTTGTAAGCTTATCTACCTCATCCACCAATAGTAAAGCTATTATCTAATAGCATAATCAGATCTTTTAGTACACTCTGTTTTATGGCTTTGTTTTAGAGAGGAAAGCACTATGTAAACACACGAAAATATATTTAGCTGCACGAGAATGTCTGACCACTTAACATGCACGTCATATTGAAATTCTTCATATTTTTGGTGAATCTCATTTTACCAAACTGCCCCCTCCGTCAGGGCTTCCGAGTGGGATTTGTCCAAGATTAATAGTTTTATGATTTATAGGCTGGCAGCGTGTGAGCAGTGCTGCACCTCCAAAACAGCCAGATATACAATTATCCGCTGCTCTTGCCCTATATGAATGCCATTTCCCAGGCATCCCTTCTTAAAAGAGACATGGGCCATTTGTCTCCCTCGCTGCCTCCTCACCCAGGCTGGTAATAAGCCATCTGCTGGATCTGAGCATGAAAGATTAAAATGATATACAGTATGAAAGCTCTCCATTCAGTTGCTAATGTCCAAGATTCGGGGATGCAGAGGCCAAAGCTGTCATCTCTCTCAGGAAGAGGTAATTAGAACTCTTCCTCCGAGGGGCGGCCGCCGCCTCTGCTTTAGCCTCACGCAGAACCCGGCCCCCGTGCCGGCTGCCACCGGCCAAAGCTCATTTAGCCGGCCAGAACAATGCCTTACCAAATGTCTGCCTAATCCCCACAATCCTTTGTATTCATTGAGGGTTGGTCGTACGGGCCTGAGAGGAGGACCCTGCTGCTTTTGCTTACTCGTAGTGTGGATGTGTGTGTGTGAGTGTGTTTCGGGGCAGGGGGTCAACTTCAAGCCAACAGTGCTACAGGCGAGGCGTGTGATTATTTTGCTCACTGTCATTAGGTGTTCGTGGGTTTGAGTATGTGCATGTTCCCACTTTTTGGGTTAGGGGCTATCCCTTATAAATAATTGGATATTAGAATAAGACACAAGTTTGATCTACATCTAAAAAATGGTGCACAAGAAATGTGGTAAATTGGCCTCATGCAGTAGGGGAAGGAATGTCTAAACTGGATGATTCACTTGAAATTTCACAAAATATTTTTTATTTTTTTTTAAAGAATTCTACTTTAGTGTCCCTAGGATCCCTTGTATTTGATGGACAGCTACTCTAAGCTACACTACCAGATGTTTTAATTAATGTTGCAATTTGTCTGTTGAGTAAAGTATTTGTTTAAAGGCCTCAGTACCTACTGAACTATTTTAAATTTTATCAAACGACACCACAAGCATCATTACATTTGAATGAAATTGAATGTTTTACACCAACAGGTACCAGTGCATAATTGTTCAGTGGGAGGAAAGTGTTACTTGCCTTTCAAATGATAGTTTGAACATTGTGATCTGCTTTTGTATTTCCTCTCTGTGTTTCATATCTTTGCAGGAAAAAGTTTGGGTTGCAGTTATGCAGCTGGACACAACTAGTAGGACTTTCCTTGCCTGTTCCCACTGTGAACATCAATTTAAATTTGAAAGTCTTACCACAGATGGAGTCCACAGGTGGAGTCTTTAAAGGGGACTTTTTAATGCATTCATGCTTTCATCTAAACCATTCAACTGTTATCCTTCTGAGAATCTGAAGACTTTTTAAACTCCTAAAGATTTTATTTCAGGATGCCCTACATTGTGCTCCATTCTTTCAACTCTTACAACCTTTCTCATCTTAATGGTGAGAGGGAATCCTATAGTAAGGTGATGCCCCCACTATTCTAAACAAGGCAAATGTTTTTGTTTGTTTGTTTGTTTTAAATTTTGGACTAAGTAGTGCTCTGAGAGATATTCAAGTTTACAATAACATCTCATCTCTTAACTCTGCTTCAAGCTGTTCTTCGCAAATGTCGACCTTTCCAGTTTATTTAGATATACTTATAATCCTGTTTTCATTACTGGTTTGTAACAAATTTCTAAGACTTTTACAGAACAAGTGGATTTATACTTGGATTGAATTACAAAGAACTAGACTCTTATCTCTGAGGTATATTTAGAAAGACTGTTTGGGACCAAATACAACTAGATCAGATTCTTTCTAAATATTTATTTCTTAAGATCTTGAAAAGCATTTACAATTGTTTTTTCCGTGCTTCTTAATTATGCTCTATGACGTGTTGGTCTGTTACACAGAACCCCAACAAATAACACACATTTTTTATTTATTATTTCTACTTATGAGGCAGGGTAGATTTAGGATATTTGGCAGTTAATTTAAAGGCATATCTCTCCTTTTTATTTAAATTAACTAAACTTTAAAACATCGTAGAACAATAAATTGTAGGGGAGAAGTTTTAAAAAAAGGAGAAATGTCTTTTCCAAACTCTGATTTTCTAATTCCCTTAATGACTCAAATAAAAATGATTATCTTTTGACCTGTATGGAATTTGCTCAGTTATATAAATAAATTATTTAGCAAAAGTTCTAAAATAAAAACCTTATTTAAACTAAAAACATTTTAATTCTTCGCACTCGAGGAGTGTATTTCTCCCTGTACTAAAGTAAAGCTCATTTCTAGCTGACATTTCACTTTATTAAGATGGATGTTTACATAAATAACAGTAACCTGCTGTCTGTAAATTAACAGACGCTCTGTGTTCAGCATTTGTTGGCAGGTTATAATGATCCTATGCCCTGGATGAGAAGTTTTCTTTAAGATTTCTTGCCCTCTATATAATCTATGCCATGGTAACTACGGATATACTAGTCTGACACCTGTGCACTATGATATAATTACTTTTATATCATTATTTAAACAATTAATTGTAACATGTATGTTTAATTATATTTAATGTATCTTTTTAAGTAAAAAGAGTTTGTTGCCGACCTTATGTTTGCTTATGCCCTCTACAAAACAACTTGACACACAAGTGATGCTGAAAGAATATGTTTATGATGTAAAAGATACTCCATTCATTTCAAAACAGGTTTATGGAGAACAAAATCTAAGACTAGAGTTATTAGTTAAGAAGTACTAAAAGTGCTCGCAAAACTCTCAGAGAAGAAAAATGTAGATAATATGATGAGAAATACAGTTGTAACCTTTACACAGGCAACAACAGTATTTTAACTGTATTATTATTATCATTTACCTTTATTATTCTTTACTGCAATAAGTAAAAACAGTAAAGTTTGAGTGTACATACTTTGATTGTCAAGAATAGTTAAGCAATTGTGACAGATTTGACTTGATTAAACATTTAATTCTAACCTGACTTGTTTACTTCCCTTGTCCTATGAGTCAAAAATGACCCACCCTACCAAAGCACCATAATAAAGCAGCTTATTTGAATTTTAAATCCAAAATCTATTTTATATGATGAAACAAAGAGTTATTTATCAATTCAACTTAATTTAAATTATTTTTTATATGTTATATGTTATATCTTTTGTTAGACAACACCACGGAACGGTATTACAGGTTTTTTTTTTACTACAAACCAACTATCATAATATCTTTTACACAGTAAAGGTTTATTACTGCTAATATATAGATGTGACATAATTACTTTTGGAATAATTATACTTATTATCCTGTTTTACCCCAATAACACATTTTAAATGTTATTTTTTAAAGATGGAAATAACACCAAATACATCTTTAATATGCTTTCAAGACTAGAATTTGATGCACAAGTCTGAACTATTCCGGCATTTTCTATTATCTGCAAATGTTCAAAATTATACAACTGGAATAAAAAATATATAATCCTGTTTGGATACTTGACCATTTCTACTGGCAGAGTTGGTACCATTTATATAAACCATGAGATAAAAGGAAATTGCTCACTAAGAAAGAATCCTTAATCCAGAGTTGACATCTTCAGGTTAGCCTATAATTTGCAGACACAAGGGCAACTCAAATGCTCACAACATTGAGATGTTAAATAAACCAAGGGTAAAGCTGTTTGGCTACAACAACAACAAAATGTTTGGAAGTTTCAACCCTAAATTTAGCTCAAATCAAGATCTAGATGGTTGAAAAAGAACAGTAGTTCACAACACATAAATCCTATTTTGGAAAAGAAGAAGGATAGGTAACATTAAGCTTCTAAATTTGTCCTGATCTTGACCTTTATTTTTTCTGAAAAGCAAGGTGTGACAGAAAACCATCCATTTAAAAAGATGTTTACTGGTCCCGCAAAAATAAGAGAAGTCAAATATGAATTCAGCCATAATTATATAGAAATGTTAATAATAGTTTTTCTGCAACTTGATGAGGTATATTCAATCAGATATTGGAATTTTTGCATAAAGTATATCTGCTCCTAATTTTGACCACATGTGAAGATTAGAAAATTGGCAACACACTTAAACTGGAGCACCCTGGTCCAGTTTATGAAATTCAGAACATATACATTGTGTCCCCATTGGACCTTAAAAGAAGAAAAGTGCTCAGGGATCATTAATAGGTCAAAGCAGGAGTGAGGAGTCTACTTATTAAGTTTCATTGAGCCCACTGGTCTAATAAGTATAACAAACATTTGTAAAAGTCTCATAGATTTGACCTCTATTGAAAGAATAGATAAATGATCAAGGAAAACAAGAAACCAAAGTTCATTTGCTGTTTAGGAGCTCACTGCATGCCAGCTGTGGCAGTTTGTCATTTGGACTTTGTGAAATGCCTGCAGAGTTTTAACTGGTACACTAGATAAGTCTAGCTGTCCTTGGCTCAACACAGATGCTTTAAACATCACATTTCTTTGGGAATATCCCAACTCCCCTTCCTCCATTTTGATCGTCTGAACCAGAAAAGAGGTTATCCCCGTGCCCGCCCCCTCTCCACAATCCTGCTTTTAGCCTTCTGCTGATCCTTCTTTCAGTAAGAGGAAAAAAAAGAAAACGTTCCCCTCGTTCTCCTTCTCGTAATACAAACCTCAATTATGCATAAACTTGTCAATTTGGCCGTTCAAAGAGGAATGACACGGAATCCAGTGGAGAGGGCTGTCTGAAGATATATCTCTGACAGTGGCAGCGTGGAGCTTAATGCATGTCTTAGTGGCTGTCCTGTCTCTCACACCCACTCCCCATGTGACCCGTCCTCACATTCCTATTATTAAACATATCTGATAGAACTTAAACCTAGTCATCAAAAGATGCCATGACACACTCATATTTTGCGTTTCTCTGACTGAGAAGCTCTAATTTATGCTACTGGGCTTTTTTGTTAGTTCAGCTCATATGATGCTGCCTGCAGGACTATATCTGAACTTGAACCTCTCCCTAGCCTTCAGATCTTCACACTGCTATTATTGTTCAATTTATCCTCAGTCGATGTGTAAAACTCCAAGCCTTATTCCATTTAAACCTCTTCTGCTCAAACTTCTTTTTTTTCTTCTGCATGTTTAAATAGGATTGTGAGAGAAAGACCACCTCAGCCTGAGCTGTCTTGTTCTCTCCACCTTTCCATGTAGTTTTTTCTTTCATGTGAGTCCAGCTGTAACTTCTATGTGAGGCGATGTGAGTAAATGGTTCTGTCATGCCTCCTGAGTGGATTAAAGTGGCCTTCAATTACCTTCATCATTGACCTTATGAAGCTGGTTAACTGCAAAATCCTTAACCCTCAAAGTATTCGTACACTCTAATTTGCTGCAAAACACTGAGAGTGATGGACACATATTTGTGTTCAAAACATTTTCAAATGGGTGTACATTACTTGAAAAGATTTATAAGGTGAAAAAAATGGGTTTAGACTGAAATAATGCATCCTGGAAATTTAGCTTTTTTTCCGTTTCTGCTTGAGATCAAAGCTCAGTTTCAGGTCTAATTAACCAAACGAATGCAGATCCCAGACCTTCTGGCTGCGGGTAAGGCCTTGGAGGGATCCCTCTCTCAAAATCCACATCAGATTTAAATAATTAATTTGACACCTTGAGCTCTGCAGAGAAGGAGGGGCTCCGTGTTGGAGTTTAGAACAATGTCACTGCCAAGTGTAATGCTGTTTGTCTCCATGAAAATGAGTTGGAGAGAAAGCAGCCACTCCATTGTGCTGTCTCCTCGGCGGATCAGGGGACGGGTGTGCTGCTTTGTCATGCTAACGGAGAGCTTTCAGGGGCCGTTGGTAAAAGAGGCCTACGGCCAGCGCTCCGTTTCTGGCTGGGCTTGTCTGAGACGAGCTGGGCCTGGCTCTAGGGACCTGGAGCTGGGGTCATTTTATGGTTTTTAATCCCCTTAATCCCCGTTAGAAGGGGCTTGGTGGAGACAAATCCGTTCCCAGAGGTCCTTAGGATTCAAATGCTGCGCTTGAGCAACTGTATCATTTGATAACAACAATGGCTGAGGATAGAGAGAGAAAGGGAGATGGACAGACGGCCGAAGAAATAAGAAGAAAGATAAAAATCTACATTGTGATTTAGTGTTATAGATTTTTTAATTTTGCCCCGTGGTTATTAGGTCTGCTCTTTAGTATTAAACTTTTGCTAAAGTGTTTTGCTAAAGTATCAATATGTACAAACTGTTTTGTATCATAGGCTGACATAAACCATGGGTCTAAATCTTATGCTAATAACCCTTATGTTGCCCTGTGGTCCATTAAGAAATACCAAATGGTCTTGATTCATGTATGGACAGAGCCAGGGGTAATCCAGGGGGTCTTTTTCAAATTAATACACTCCTGTTAACCTCATCTTGGACAAGCTCTCTTCATTATCACTCAATTAAAACTGCATATAAGGCCTGGAGAGACTTGAGTGTGTCTGAGCCAAGTGACCAAACAGCAGGACTAGGAGAGTGTTGGGTCACAGTTGAACACAGAGAGTGAATAAATTCGCTTACGGCACACAAACTTATCAGAGATAATCACAGCTTTTTTTTTTTTTTTTATAGATATATGGCACATACTTAAAGAGATCTGTGGAATATTTGTTCACCTTAAGATACCATATTCAGAGATTTCAATTTACGTCCAATATATAAATCATTGCATTTATGAGGCTCTAACTTACCAGTACTAAATTTACTCAATTTTTTGAATAGGTTGAAGATTTAAATCTTCACAATAACATGTTTACAAGAAAAATTAGAGTCCTCTTTAAAAAGAAAACTAAAAATACAGAGCTGACCCCCTGCATCACTGTAAATCTACCAATATCAAAATTATCCAGGTTATGGGATAGAAATACATTTATTAGTAGAATGATAATAATAATTTCACAAGTTGGATTATAAACCCAGTTGCTTTTCACCTCAAAATGCAGTGCATTATATCTCAATATTTCTAAAAGAATACATCACTGGTGTTCCAGTAAGATATTTGAAATTAAATTTTGCATTAGAATTATCAAGTTAAGTTCATTTTTTTGCATCTGTAGAGAGCAAAAATCTCCCTTTCAGGTTTGTATTCATGTTGATTACTTTCAAAGACCTGATCAAGTCACAACACATGTAATCTCATGATCACATCATGTATGGAAGAAATATGTTCAGCTTCCACTTTGTTGAGGTTACACCTAATTATTTTAAAGGCAATCTGAAAGAAAAGTGTCAGCATGCCTCCACAGATGATCTGGCTTCCTTTCTAGAACCTTCTTGCACTTGTTACCTTTCCTCTAACTTCCTTTTTTAAACATTTCACTAACTCTGTTTACATGCGCTCAAGTCCTTGATCAGCTTGAAATTTGTTTAGACTGAAGAAGTAATAATAACCTGAATATACATTTAAGGGCTCAAAATCCATTTATCCTATCATGAGTATATTTGCACAAGGCTTTATTATAAAAAGAACTCTGATGTGAAGAGTATGTATTCTTAAAACCACCACAGAAGAAAAAAAAACAAACAAAAAAAATACCAAATGCATTATGTGTTGGATCTAACTCTACTGAATTCTCGGAAATGACATGAACCAGGTTCTAAAAGCAAATACAGTATCATTTATTTGTGGAATTGCTGTAAGCTACACATTCAGTAACTCGTGTTGTTGCTGTTCCGGTGAAAAAGAGTAAGAAAGCAGGAGTAGATCTGTGCAACTTAGAGCTGTTGCCCCCTTTTCCGCACAGATTGTCCATGTCTGAATAATCAGTGTTGGGATGGATTCTGTTTGGATTAAGGAACAGCATAAACCACTGTTCTTCTTTGGAACTCAATTCTCTTCTGATTAAGCTCCATTCACGCTTCATGTTTCGACTGTTGGTTGACTGACACTTTTTATATCCCAAAATTAGAACATCTATTGTAAAATGACACAAACGCAGTAAAAATCTTAAAGACAAAACATTAAACCTAGAAACCAAATAAGATGATTAAAAGACTATGGGCGGACACCCATCAACATTAAGATGACAGCCTCCAGGAGAAAAGATTAGCTTTGGTGCTCTTTAACACATCCAGTTGGCAACAGTTTTTGAATTATTGGTGTTTTTATGTGACACATTTTTTAAACGAGCAAGTGTTAGTAAAAAACGGCTTCTTCTGTTCTTGTCCTAGCCTTGGTACTAAACTGAAATAGAGTTCTTCCCTACAAAATGCGTCACTGTATCTTGTTGAATGAGTCAAAAAAAGTAACATTATCAAACTTTTTTTTCTCATGGTTGTTTGGAAATGCTGGAATAGGAGCAAACATAGTTATCAAGTAGAGAAGCAGTTCACTGCTACTAAAAAATACTCCATTGTAGCAAGTCCTCCGGCTTCTATGTCATGTCTAATTGAAACAGTATGACAGGGGATGGTTAAGTTGAGTCACGATGCCTCGTGGTTCACCAAGGAACCCAAACATAGTCCTGTATGCTTCGTTTTGTGAAAAATGACATGAGGCAATGTGAGTTTGTGGTGAGATGTTGGACAACTCAGACCAAAGGACTTAAAATTACCAGTAGAAAAATTTAGAAAGAGTAAAAAATTTGAATTATTTTGTTACTTTCCTAATCGTGATTGTTACTTCTCTTCGGCATATTCCACATAAGTTTAAAAGGCTTTTCAGTGATTCCTAATTGATTTAAACCAACACACAGTTATTTGAGACAAATCTCTGTTTTGCAGCTCCTCCTTTTTGCTTCTGCTGCTCACATTTGCCCACCTGATCTTTCTTTGCAAATGATATCCTAAGTTCAGTATTGGACTGAACACCTTTAGCACTGAACGCTTGTGTGGGAACAGGCTAGCTGTCTCTATACTGCATATAGCCTGCAGCCAAAGACTGAGCAAAACAACAACCACAAGTCTGGCCTGTCTGAAGAATGCCAGGACTGCTTAGTGGTTGGCAGCTTCCAACACACCAGGGGTACACTGCTGTCATTCGCAGGCAAGGGAAAGTTGAGATCCACAATTCCTAAGACAGGGCAGAACGAGGCGAGGAAATTACTCTTTCAATGATTATACGTAATACTGTGCTTGGATGATGATAGTCTGCTTGTAATTACTTAATGCTTGAAATACGGAAATTAAAAAATAAAAAACAAAAACACCATACAGCTTTTTCTAAAAATCTCAACCATTTGCTTAAAGTTTGTAAGTTAACAAAGTTACAGTACATCTGCAACACCAGGTTTGCCAACCTTTTTCTTTTTTTCCCCGAGACACCCTCCATCCATCCTTCACCCTTCATTCTACAAACCAAGAGGCCATTTTCTTCATGCCCTGATATGTACAGGCATAACCTAACACAAAATGTACCTTTATTTCCATGCAATTTCTACCTACAAAAGGAAACCTGCCTAGCTTTGAATCTCCGGGCCTTTTTGTTTGGGTTATTGTTTCCAAACCCTGTTCCTCCACGGTCACTGTTCATGTTTTTAAAGTGTCTCTGCTCTGCCAGTTTGTTGTAATACCTGTAAAACTCTTTCCTCCCCTGCACTGTGTAGGTCCTACCACACTATCTCTGCAGCTGAATCCAGCCTGTTTCAGCTTTATGAAAAGGATGAGCTGCTGTTGCTCCTCCGGGATGAGCTTCGGCGACAACTGTCTCTTGCATTTTGTGGTTGCAGCACCAGGCTCAGTGTAAGTGACCTTCTGCTGAGGATGATTGGGGTTCAAGGGGATGAAAGCAGACATACAAAAAGAAGCATATATATATATATATATAAAAGATAATCGTTAACTAGCTCCACAGGTTGCCCCTACAGGAAAAACAGCCACGCAGGCAAGCTCGGAGCCAATACTTACGTCAAAAGATGAAAGAGAGTCCGCTTAGTTTGTCACAATAAAAGAACCAAGACAACACTGAACACAGACAAAGCTCCGACATCTTTAAACAAAGATGTCGATGGCAGCAGCACACCTGATATTCCAATCCAGGATGGTGTCACAGCAAAACAAGTACAGACCAGATAAAAAAGTTGGGAACATTAAGTTATGGGCTGAACTTAACAAATACTGCAGAATGGGAGAATAAAGATGGGATGAAGAAAAATGGTGAAATGTGGTCCCTGCGTCCTCCAGCAGCCTAAATATATAGCAGCATAAATATAGAAAAAAGGCCAGGATAACCTAATTATTTTAGATGAGGTTAGAAAAAGGTAGAGCCAAGGAGAAAAGTCTGTTCGGACCGAATTCTGTATATACAGAGAAGTGCTTTTTCAGTCTTCCTGGAACTCCTTAAGTCCATTATGACATATTTGGACTTGCTAGTGTTCAATCTGAGGTTACAGTTTCAATCAGAGATCCATCTATGAACTTGTTCTACTTTCCAAACCAGATCATAGACATTCTGTTCATAGTGTAATGTGAATTCAAGCATGTTGTGCAGACACAACATAATTTACCCCACAAAATGTGGAAAACATTAAGAAGCACAAAG
The DNA here is from genome assembly GCA_034780135.1 of Jordanella pulchra. Taxonomy (NCBI): domain Eukaryota; kingdom Metazoa; phylum Chordata; class Actinopteri; order Cyprinodontiformes; family Cyprinodontidae; genus Jordanella; species Jordanella pulchra. The sequence goes on along the minus strand of JAUZNJ010028434.1, from coordinate 1,575 downwards.
TCAGGTGAGTCATGCTACGCTTTTTCCTTTAAGGATTTTTTAATCAAGTCATTTGCTTAATTTAAGGATTAACTTCAGTTTTTGAATGAGGAAAAAATGTTTCTGACTAAAATTATCACTTTATGATCCTCCTAACTAACATGGCACTGACCTATTTAACTCCTGTTTTTTATATTGAATACAAATATAACACTTTGAAAAGCTTTTTTCCATGTCAAAGTTTTGTGTTTATAATAAAAGAGCCAATTGGAGTTAGTCCTGAATTAATTCTTTTGATTTTTTGCTCTTATGTTTATGGAAAAGTCACCAATTAGCAATACTGTGGAACTACAACCTTGAGGTCCCAACTGAGTAAATACCTTGTATTTGTTTCACCAGTCTGACCCTATTATCCTTTGCACAAATACAAGTAACATAAACAAAGGCTATTAAAAGTCTAGACAGCATTTTCCTTCCACTGGAACATAAATGACCCTTGTTGTTTTATAGAATATTTCTGCCAATGTCATTTGTAACTCAGTTTCAGCTGCAGATGCAGTACTGCACAGTGTGGCATGTTTTCCTTTTATCCAGACTTATGTCCTCACCTGATGTTCTTTCTTCCAAACTTTGTTCACCATCCTCACGCTCTGCAGCCTTTGAGAAACACAAACAAGGCCACAGAACCTGTGTAATGAGCATACAGCATGCTTGCGTGCGCGTCTGCACTGTAAAGCGGACTTCACTTGTTTCCTACCAGGAGCGCAGCCGAGGAGTAAAATGCTTGGTGTAGTTTGTATACTGATACATATTTGTGTGTATACTGACAGCCTTTGAGCCCCGTTCACAAAAAAACGCTGGGGGCACAAAACAGTCTCCCCCCCTCTGCTCCTGAGCACAGGCCTTGCTCTCACTCTCTGACAGGAGCTGAAGGTAAACACCAAAGACATCCTGACACATGCACGTAAAAGCACTTTTGATGCGAGGAAAATGGACCACTTTGCGGTATACAAATAACAGCAAAATGTCAACAGAATGCGAGGAGTCCGACGGGAGGCAACAACACAAGCCATGTTCAGATGATATTGTAGCAAACAAAACATGAGCGTCAACCACCAAAGGCCCTTTTGGTTGTCTGCTTCGATTTTTACATTGGTTTGAATTCAGCTGTTTATCAAACTATCTTTTCTGAGGTGATAGCAAAGACATTCAATACGTTACGCAAGTGTGGGAGAAAAAAATGGCAAACAGGTTGCCATTAAGAAAACAAAAAAAAGTCTGTTAACAAGTATATAAATGTCAAATAACCTTCACATGGTGCGATAGTTTGAATAAAATGAGCATATATATATGAAAAAATTAAAAATGTGTAACGTGATCCAGTATCTTTTTGAGACCAGTGTTCAATGCATAAACCTTAATGGTGAGTTCAAATCCTGCGACAGACCGGCGACCTATCCAGGGTGTACCCCGCCTCTCGCCTGAAATGCAGCTGGAGATAGGCACCAGCAACGCTCCCGACCCCATTAGGGACAAGGGTGTAAAGACAATGGATGGATGGATGGATGGATGGATGGATGGATGGATGGATGGATG
>JAUZNJ010028433.1:0-16099 GCA_034780135.1 Jordanella pulchra | reverse complement strand
ATCCATCCATCCATCCATCCATCCATCCATCCATCCATCCATCCATCCATCCATCCATCCATCCATCCATCCATCGTAGCAGACTTATTTTCAACATAGCACCTAACAAAAGGCAAAAAAAGGCAAGAAATTATGTAGGTTCATTTTCTTCTTTACTCTATTAACATTTCTTCAATTTGGCAGTATATAAGTAAATGAGTAAATGTGGGATGAGAAACTTGTGTTAAGGTAAAAAAGTGAAGAATGGCATTGGATTTCTCAAGCAAATCTCCACCTGGAAAAAGCAAATGATTTAATGGTTCACATGAAAAATGAAAAAAAAATAGCACACAGGCCATCAGAAGGTTTTATTTTGGGCTGCTACAAATGGATTGCAAAGTGTCACTAAAGGTAAAAAGGGACAGGGAGCAAGTTTCTGTCTCTAATGGGCCTCATGTTGTATTTAGAGGAAGGAAGAGCAGGCCCCAGGGCCCATTGAGTCTCCTCTGTTAGGGTAAGCTGTGTGCAGCTGAAGGCACTCAATTACTGATACTTTCCAGTGACATAGACAGTAGTTGTAAAACAGTCACAGCAGATACGAAATTTGTTTTGCAAGCATCAGCCATTATTCTTTCAATTGGAATTTTTCTTACCTCCATGGTCTTTGAATTGATTGGCTGCAGTAAACACAAAGACTCTTGCAATGAACTCCTACAACACTGACTATTGCATAGAACAGAAGAGGAACCATCTAACATCTTCCTTTGCAACTTTCCTACAGCATCTATATTATAGACATTGCATTGGCCATTAATAGCATCAGTGATACGTAGGGGACAGCAGTATGGACATTTATACAGAATGGAACTAAATAAATAAACAGAACAAATGTTGTTATGATCAACCTAAAGAGTCTTACATGCAATCTTTTGTTCGCCTAGGCTCTTATTTCGCATGACAGGACTTTGCTGACTTTCCTACGAAGCCAGTGACATTTTAAAAGCCCGGACCTAACGTTGGTTGCACTTTTGTTCATCATGCATGAAAAAAAATACAGCATAAACACAAACCCAATTTTCACTTTACTTTGGCTCGAAATCCATTCGGAAAACCTTGTAAAAGCTCTGACAGTAACAGAGCAACAATAGGTGCTGGTACCAGAAAAGAATTAGATTAGGATTGTTTTACTTACAATAGTCAACACTTTTAGTAAAGTAAAACTGAAGGTAAAACACTACTTAAAAATTTTCTTTAAAAAAAAATTCAAAGGCACAATAAAGTTAGAAGTAATTCTAATATCTAACCTACAAAAAGAAATTACAACCTCCAGATTGACTTAAATCAGGAGTCAAAGCAGCTTTATAAAGTACAAATTTTAGCTAAACTTGATCTGCAATACTTTTAGCCAGACACAACACTGTATACAGTTTCCAATGTAAATAAATTTTGAAAGAAAATACCAGACATATAGTGTTTTCTCTGGTAATTAAGGACAAATCTCCACCTGTTGCCACTCAGTACCAGTCATCTGACTCTTGAAGGTTTAAGTCCCTTAAGAGAAAAACAAATTCAGTCATTTATATATTTTGGTGATTCAAAAGAAGAGAGAGCGTTGTTTTGACAGTGAACCATGTAAAGGACCATACCCACAAAACTTGAAACAAACTCATCCAACTCACCCTGGAGGCTTTTTGCTTTAGGGGGTCGCCACAGCAAAACATCTATCTCCACCTAACCATATCTTTTCCATCTGCTTTTCTCACACCAACTAGCTTCTTTCTCTTTTCAAATCCATTTCTAAATTTCTCCAATCTTCCTTAAGGTATCCAGTCTGGTCGGAGAAAGTTGTGGATTTTTTTTTTTACCTTTGACCTGTTGATTACGAGTCCTAATTGATTAAAAGAAAAACGGCAGATTCATATATCTGGTGTATTTCTTTGTGATTCTCAAATAAATATAAGTGTAACTTTAAAGTGTTTTTAAACTCAATAATTTACCATCTGTCCACATATGCTTAGATGAGAGAAAATGCTTCCCATTGTTTGCGTTTCCTCCTCCTTTATGGATAAACTTGACTTTTATTTCACATTTCATGCTCCTGACTATGACTGATTGTGTCCTGGCAACCAAAATGGAGAAGAAAGATAAAAAAATCCTTATTCTACAATCAGGTAATCAGCAGAGTGTTAAACAACGTTTGTGATTTAATGTCATATTGATGTGGATAAAACTCTCAAGCCCTTCCTTTTGAGATGTTGATGGCTGAAGAGATTGTGGTTGTCTCAACTTCCATGTACGTCCAATTTTAGTAAGGTAGATGGCTAATTAAGCCCAACCCCCACAAGCCCCCAGTAAGGACATTGACATTTCAGTGATCCTTTGTAAACCTTTTAATTACAAGGTGTATAAAGACCTCACAGTATTGAGAACTGAAGGCATTCAGTGATTTCAAAATGCTCTTAGAATAAGTCAAGTGCTGATATATTTTTACCCTTTTGGACTCCAGCTGATAATATAAAAGTAATTACCTTCCAAGAAATTCACAAATTCAGAAGATATTAATTTGAAAGAATCACTCAACAGTAATGACGTCATCTTATGAATCACACGTTCAGCTTCATGGTGTCTGGTGACACCAGGTTTTCATCTTTTTTTAATGTTGGCGTTTTTGATTTATAACAACAACAAAATAAGAATTTAGTGTGAAGAAAATACCGCTTCCATTTACATACAGTATTTTCAATTCAATCACCATAATTTGTTTACAGATTTTTGACACAGTTGCATAAAACCACAACATTAATTAACTTTTGCATTTAAATATTCATCTAAATATAAAGTATATATAAAGTAGTATAAAGTAGTACCACCTGACTTTTTTTTTGGATATGTCTATATAAAATCAACCAGGGTAAAAAAATATCAGAAAAAATACATCTTATGTGCCTACACAATACACTTAGAAATATGCATTTAGAATAAATGGCCAAGCAAAATAAAAATGGGTCACGTAATGCGCCAACTAAAGCCTTCTGATTAGGCTCAATTGAAATGAAACTTTATTCCATTTGAGAGCTTGAATCTGAACGTATGAAAACACTGATAATGTCATACTGATTGTGGCAAACTGACCCGACTGCACATGTGTTCTTTAATCCCCATAATCAGAGGAAAACAGATCTTCTTTTGCCACATTTCATTCTATTTATCACCTATTCTATTCAATTAAAAGTCAAATGTAACAACAGCAACTTTTCCTGATGGAAATTAGCAAAAAGAAGGAATAGCTTATAACATCTTCCCTTCAATCAAACACAATTTGTTTTAAAAAATTCAATTCTTTTGAGCTATCTAACACCTTGATATCATAAAAGGAAAAACTGAAAACAAAAGTTTTGACTGAATAACATCTTTCCTGTTCTGAACTTGGTTTTGGTTAAATTAAGTGTTTACTTTAATTATAATAATGTCTCAGTCATTTTCAGATGTAGCATCGGTCCATTCTGGGAACACAGAGGACTTCTGTGTTTGTTATTGTCCACTTTTAGGAGTACAGGCCAAAGTAAAACATGTATGGTTGTTTTAGAGAACAGTTGTTTTACAGTGCTTACGTATGATAACTCTGAATGATTTTGCTTCCTTTTCTGAATTAAAACTGATGACAACATTTCATGATCAGATTATCTGATTTTGTGCCCAGAAAAAAGGTAAATGGAATGGGTAAAGCAAAAAGAAAATTAAATTTCAAGAAGGATTTAAAAATGCAAGTTAGAAAAGAAAGTGGAAATGAAATAAGAATTTACTTTTTTTATTTGTAATTTAATATGTGTGTACTGTTACAGTTTTTTTAAAGCTTTTTGTGTGCAGCTCAGTGAAGTGCGATCTACAGACCAGAAAATATGGTATTTAAAGTATAAATTTGAACATCAAAACATCAAAAAGATCAACAAATCTTTCCTAGTAATCCAAAACAGTGAGACACAACACCCACCATATTCACAATAGTTTAGTTTGTCAGCTTAAAACTGCTGAAAACAAAGAAATTAAAATATATTATGATATCATATGCTGATAAAAATCCAAAACCCTTTCAAGATTTTTAGGGACCATAAGATCAAAAATCAGCAACACCTTCAAATAAACACTCAGTAATTCGCTCACTGATGTAGTTTTCTCAAAATCTGTTGCTTTGTTACATGTTTACATGTTTACACTGAAATTTATCTCATCCTTAATGGTCTTCCAGGGATTGTGCAACTATGTAATGGATTCAAATAAAAAGAAAATGTTTACAATCAATACCACAGTCAAATCTTTTCAAATTACTTCCATTAAAAAGAGATTGCAAATCTCCATTATCGTGCAGGTATATAACAAAGCAGTTAGACCGAGTATCACGTTGCTCGGGTAGCCTTCATTATCAGATGACAATCGCTGGTAAATGGTAACAAATAGACAGCCTTGTAAGTAGAGAAGAGGCCAGATAGGATATAATAAAGTTATACAGGTCATGAGCATTTATAACTGATTCAATCACTGCCTGATGTTAGCCAGTCTCTGATCAAATAAAGAGAAGAACCACTTCCCACTGACAGGACAACTGTAATTTCAAAGCTCTTGCTGAGTCACTTCAATTACACTGATACTGTTAAAGGAGGTTGCAAAAAAATACGCGTCCTGTATACTCGGCATATATAGCCCCACATAAGAGCTCTTCACTGACACTGTAGTTAAAACCAAAAATTAGGTTCTTGCCAGTTTGAGTGTTATTCATGCACCAACATGCACAACCTACATTTGCGTAAATCGATCTCCATGTACACATGTTCAATTAAATTGTGAGTGAATCTTTGACTCTGCAAAGGAGTGATTCAAACCATGTGTTCCTTAGCAGAAAGCAGAGACGGCTGTAGATGCTGATACAGGATTATCCCCTGCTGGATTTTTACATTATACATCTCATCTTCTTCTGCAGAAGCCATATTGCATAATAGAAAGCTGAAGCTTAGCAAACCGATTGCTGAAGGAGGAATCCCATAGGCTGCACACCCACCTCTTTATCTTGCTCTTCTTATTTCCTCTCCTTCATCTGCTCTGTAAGAAAGCACTTATAGGCTTTTAGACATACTGACATTTTCAGATATTGCCTTTTTGGTCTAATAATGACTGTGTATAGATCCAAAATGAAGACATTTCAATTACTGGCCCAAAGGTAAGGGAGTGATGGAAGAACCAAGTGACATTTTTGTAGAAAATACCATCTGCCCACTAGAGGAGAACCAGATAATAAAGGCTTTGTTTTATAATAGTACTCCGGTAAAAAAAAAAAAACATGTCTCTGTGCTTTTATGATACAAAAAAATGAGCAGTTTCACTGTAAGGGGAAATTTCCACTCAAATCTGGTGTAAAAATATTCCTAAAAAATATCTAATATAAAATTACTTCTGAAAAGGAAAGAGGCTTTAAAAATATCAACACACGTTCTGTTGAAAACAATTTTACTCACATATAAATAGTTTAATGCATCTCTGTCATGTTATTAAAAACTTCCCCCTATAATGTTCTCTGCATCCATTTCCTCAAGTGTTGCTTTCTTTGACACCAAAAAGGGGCAATACGTAGAGCTCGCCGTACAAGTTTGGTGGGGGAGAGTTCAGCAGGTGTGAGCGCCTTATAGCCTGGTATGGCTTATATATGTACATTTCCAGTTTTAAGAAAAAATGTCTTGTGTTATAAATAACAACTTCCCTTTCTCTTTGAAATTTTCAAAACCAAAAAGAAAAGTAATTGGTTACATTTTCCAAGCAGATGTGAACCTTTGCCTTGGATGAACTTGAAAGATTGCACTAAAAGGCGACCAGTGGGTCAACACTGCATCACAGCACCCTTAGAGTAGATATTGACAGGTCTGAAAATTCTAGAGGCTACAGCGACTGATCATTCCTCCAATGGTAATTACCACCGCTAACAAATCACTCCGTATATAGCAGTCTGTACATGGGTGATGTAAGATGTACTAAGCAGTGTCAATAGCTCCTGTTTTGGATTTCAGTATTAAACATAATAGATGTGTATATATTTTCTTGATGATGTTGATTTAATATTTTTAGTACACAGTACTACATCACAACATGCCTGTGCTTGAAGTATTTGCAAATATGGAGAAAAGCTTATGAATATCTAGAATAATAGAATCATTCAAATCTGCTAGAGGTGAAAAAGTAATAACTTAATATAACTTAAAGGGAGTTATATCCACACAAACATTATCAGTCAAAAACAACGCAAATTACAAACTGCTGCTTTCTCATAAGCTACTTATGTCAAGGCAGAAATAATGCTATTGTACAGCATAATGCAGTGATGTACTTTGATGGAGCATCAACCGGAAGGCAAACTAATGTATGTGGTTCTAAATAAATGCTTCAGTTTAGACGGTTGCTAAGGTATTTTAAATGACTTCCTCTTATTTTAGTTATTCGTGTGTCAGGGCAAGGAAGCTGTGAAAAGTAAAAGTTTAATCAGCAAAGATAGTAATATCCAAAGTCCTGCAGCCTATTTTAGGTGTCATGACACTAGAGGAATGTAAATATGTATGTAAATATGTAAATAACTGAGATTTGATTGGGCAGTCAGATTTACAACTTGATGAACTCAAATTGTGGTGAGATACAAACAAAAACAGCAGGGTTTCATCTCTACTGACAGCCACCTGTTTTGTTTAGACTCCGGGCTACCTCATCTGAAAACCTGACCATGTGCATCGCTGCATAACAGCACCAGGGCAGAATTGCAGGAGGATCAGAAATATGGAAGCGAAGCTTGTAAATTAGCAGCGGCCATTAATAGCTAGCTTGACATTTCTAAGAAGATGCTGAAATCTCATCTGACAGTCTGTGCTGTGGGTGGAAGGGAGCAATAATGGTGGGGAGGTGTAGCCGTGTCATGGTTCAGCTGGTCTCCCTGTCAAGTCTTTTCTGATTTCTTCTATGTTAGATCATAATGATAGCAGATGTTGAATACATGTAGAGTTATTAATTTAAAGGAGCTTCATCTGCTCTATTAAACAGCAGTTTTAAAAAAGAATACAATATCATATGTTTCAGATTAAACTAAACTCTTTCCAAGTATCTGATCTCTTTCTGAATGCCTAAAACAGAAAGAGTAAGTAACAAAATTTTAACCAGATTTAGTATCTATTTTAAGCCAGGATCATAATCTCCTTTAACATGTATGAAAACATTGGTATTGGTCTTAAAGCCCACCTCTTCACCGGGAAGAGTCACTACTAGCTGTCCTAAAGGTCGCTGGAATTCACTAGATAACATTATTGACTAATCTGACATGCTTGGAGTCAGAAGAGAGCAATATTAACAATGACCAAACCAGTTAACAACCCTCGAATTAGAGTTAAAAATACAAATGAAAATTAACGAAATATAGATATATTAACCCCCCCCCCAAACTTAGGGTTAGGGTTCCATCATTCTGCAGGGGGACTTCAATGCCCATGTGGGATGCCATTAAACTGGAGAAGGAGTCTTATTAAGCCTGGTTGACTTGTGGGACTCCTGAAGCAGCAAGTAGATTTACCAGTCGGTTTACCTCACTAATGCTCATGAAATCTGGATTATGGCCAAAAGAACAGGATCCCGGATACAAGCGGCAGAAATAAGCCGTCGGGTGGCTGGGATCTCCCTTAGAGATAGGGTGAGGAGCTTGGTCATTTGGGAGAGGCTCGGAGTAGAGCTGCTTCTCCTTCACATCGAGAGGAGTCAGCTAAGGTGGCTCGGAATCTTTTTGGATGCCCTGACAAGAGGAGGCCGGAGGATGACCCAGGATATTCTGGAGAGACTATATCTCTGGACTGGCCTCTGGCTTCTTCCAGCGCTGTTTTAGGAGGTGTCTGGGGACAGCAAAGTCTGAGAGTCTCTGCTGAGGCTGGTGTCCCCATGACCTGGTCCCAGATAAAGCAGAAGACAATAAGTACGAGCACTTTTCTTAAGGTCAAACTACAAAAGTAAATGTCATCATAATTTAAAATTTTAACAAAAAGACAGTTAACAGAAGAATTTATTAAAGAAAGTTAATTTATAGGATAAGTAAGGAAACTTATTTACTTACTGTATGGTATCAGAAAGTTTTGGGAAGTTATCTATAATCGGGGTACGAAAGAGGCTAGCAACTGGATCCTTTGTGTGCAAAAACAAAAAACACCACATCACTCCACCACTGGAGTAGACCGATAAGACTAGGACTTAATCCAAATACTTAAAATTGGTAAGGACACTTATGCAATGGCGGAAATGTATCAGCAGCCTTCCTATTATTTGCAGTCTGCATAGTACTGGCAGTGAGGACAGAGCAAGAACAAGGCTACAGTAGCTGCCTTCTCCTAGGAAAATAGGGAGTCTGAATTTCCCCCTCCCCCCTGGCTCAGGCAGCGGCTCGATATATATCGGCTGTCACCTGAGTAACACACCTTAAACAGCAGGTACAGCTTAACTTCTCATCACTCTCACCTGCAGACAGCAAGGTTTTTCTGCAGGCTGTCATCATAGTTTGTTAGCGCTCTGATTGGTGCTAACAAACTTAACATTTTCTGCCAGGGATCTGTTGTGTATCTGTGCTTGATGAGGTTATGATTAAGAGAGCTAAAATAGGTATGATAATAAGGCTGTGCTGTTTCTAAAATGCTTTACACTGATGACTTGCAAGTAGGCCCATGTAAATTAATAAACAATCCTGCTGTAAAAAAATAATTACTAAATAAATAGTTTGACCAAAATATTTTAATCAAAGATGTCACACAAGCAAAATAAAAGAGCTCAAAACATCCAAGAATGGCTTAGAGGAAAATATTGGACTATTCTGAAGTGGGTTTCTATTCTTTGTTTCAGCCCTACTTATAACTAAAATTGATTTCTATAAAAATTCTTTTCTCACTGTCCTTACAGCCACCAACCAAAAGTACTTTATCAATTTGCTGTTTAACATTAGTATAATACTGGTATCAATATGATTCAACTACAGAGTCATGTGATTTAGAAAATGTTTTTAATACCACTAAACCAATTTGAGAAACAATCTAATCGAAATTAAATGAATTTTAAATCTTAAGGATTCAAAATGAATTCATTCCTGAAATTTGAATTAAAATCCACGCCTAGTCTTAAATGTTAATCACTTGTGAATAAACTTTTTAAGGAATGATTGACTTTAAGCACTGCAAAAGTGCAGCAAAAACCGCATACTGATGGATGGCAAAAGCTGCTTCTTTCATTTAGCTGCTGATATATTTCTACCTTGGTATGGAATAAACACACACCCTAATACTCTAAGTCATCAAGCAACCAAAACTACTCTTCCTTTTAGTAAGGTGGATACACTAATAATAATTAGTTAATCAATGTGTTTGCATATAACACTTGTCTGCTTCTTCAGAACAGGCAAAGTTTGACAAGGCTTGAACTTTTTCCATTTTTCATTGAGATAATTCTTGTGAACTTCTATGCAAGTCCTTAGTAAATGAGAAAACCTCGTGTATTTTGTGTTTACAGACAGCCTGTCATAATTTGCTTAAGTATACAAGAGTAAATTATTATTAGACATGCTGTAGGTTTTTCTTACGTTCCCAAAAAGATTGTTTGATTCCCGTTAATGTAGTGGCACCATTTATAATAAGTTACCGATCATTTTCCTAGCTTGTTTACAAAATAAGCATGTCCCTTCACAGACCTGGCTGGTTGCCATGGAAATACCAATCAGTGAAAAGAAAGATCTTCAAATGTTTGTTGCGCTGGTAATTTCAATTGGTTTAACGACAGGCAGAGATTGTTTGACTTTAAAAGCCCTCCAGGTTTATCAATATGGCAAGAAGGTGAGAAAAAAGCATTTAAGGACAGCATCAGATTACAAATCTATAAACATATTTTGTTTGATTATCAATGCTGAGAGCAAATTTCTTAGAAAGGGTCTGGTGTAAAAAGACTTTTAGAGACTAAGCATCAACCATCAATTCATCTCTCTATTTACTACTTACTCCTTAAAGATAAAGGGAAACTGAACAGTGATTTCCCAGACGGATTCTACCTCAGACCTCTATTAATAGTTGGGAAACTAAGGGCTTAAAAAGCAGAATAACCTTTCGATGTGTCAGTTCCATAGAATGAAGAAGAGATTCTGACTGGTCCTGCCAGAAGAGATGAAATAGGCATCCTCGCCTACATTTCCCACACCCACATTCGATCATCAATATTTTGTACCTACACTAAGTCAGAGCTTCTTGGTAAACAAGAACGCCTCCTCATCCTCTCTGGACGCTCATTAAAAATTGAGCATCAGCTCATCTTGTCAAGAGTGTAGTTTCTGCTGGGGTCTAGGAATCACATATATAAGTTCAACCTTAGCTGAAGTGAGCTAGCAAAGGCTTTACAGAAGCAGAGAACTAATTTCATAATCAATCCCTTTTTTTATGTACTTCTTTATGTTTCTCAAGAAAGTGACTGTTTTTGTTATTTGTTGTTTTACTTCCCCTTTTAGCTTTCAGCCTGAGATTAATTAACCAACAGCGTGACTCAAAGAGCATTTGGTTGAAATTGATTTTACTCATGTGCATCAGAGTGAAGATGATTTCATGAAAATGTGTGCCATACTTCTAAAACTAATTGCATTTCACTTCTTATATGAATGTTTATGTTTCTGAATGTGTAAAAATGTGAAAAAATTGTAAAGGGTATGGATACTTATGCAAGGCACTGTTAGGCCAACATTCAAATAATTCCCTATTCTGCAGACTTTGGGGGCAAACTAGCAACTGTTTTATCCACTACATACCTGGATTTCTTGGTGAAAAACTTCAGTGCGCCGAGTGGAAAATCTGAGCTGAACGTGCTTAGAAGCTGTCTCACCCTAGATGATGAGTTGCCCCTTCTCACAGAGACATTGTAACACTCCGCTACCTTGGTTTAGACATACAGGCAAATATGAAGATGTTTCCTGTTGTCTCCAGAGTGATGATGAATATTGAATGCGGCCCGTGGCCCTTGAAGAAGCGCAACAAGAGCTGCTGAACTGACCTCATGCCTCTGAGCTTTTCTTAGTCACAGCCTCCCCATTACAACCAACAGCCACTTATTGAGAAACATTCCTGCAAAACAACCCTGTCACCTGCCATGCTAATTATATGGGCATGGTTCTACGTTATTCATCTCAGCTTCATATACACATACCCACTTCAGGTCTTTTTCTGTCGAGGTTGAATTAGAGCGTGTGGAGGTTATCAAAGCCGGTATGGATCACCTAATAAAGATGTCTCAAATACGTGGGCAGCAGTCTGAAAATTATTATATGTGTATGACTTACCTAAATGATGAGACCAACATCAGTCGACACAGGTCAACACCATATGGAAAAGAGAAAAGGAAACAACATATTAGTTACTGTAGAAGAAGAGCAGAGTTTTTCACTTCAGACAGTACAGAGGTAATTTACACTCCTATCCAGATGAGCATTGTCAACTGGATAGCCGTAATGAACGCACTCACCTCCCCATCATCATCATTATCATCATCATCCTCCCCCAAAGGCTCTCTGACTCACTTGAAACACACCTCCCATCTCCTGATGCAGTCACTCCCCAACTGTCCCTCTTTTACCAAGAGACATTTTCTGCCTCAAGTACCACAGACTCACCAAAGCTTAAAGTCATGATGTGGCACAGTTCAAGCGGTGAAATTTACTCATAACTTGGTCACTCTTTTAAACAAACAAAATAAATCATGAACAACAGTTGAAGGGTGAATCACTCTTCAGGAGTTGTTTGGTCTGTGGTTCTTTAATATCATTGTTTGAAGGGCTTTAAGCTATAATGTGGAGCTGAAAAATAAAAAGTCTCACTCAAGGAACATATTAAAGTAATATTCATATATCATGTTTCTAAAACATAAAAGTAATAAGGAAAACGGTGGTTTGTCCTCTTCAAGTTGGATGGGAGTTCCTGCCTCAAGAGGAGGAGTTCAAGTATCTTGGAGTCTTGCTCATGATTGAGGGGAGAATAAGTTGGGAGATCGATAGACAGATCGGTGCAGCTGCTGCCATAATGCAGATGTTGCACCGGTCTGTGGTGGTGTACAAAGAGCTGAGTGCCTCTACGAGTAAAGATTGAGTATTAAACAATTATTAATAATATTTTTAGGTTTTTTTAAAAACAATGTAAACTATTTTCAAAGCTGTCATTAAGAAATAAAACGTTTTTGTAATGTAGTGCAGAAAAATCCTATAAGAGAAATACAGTGTGGAAAGAAATGATACTTGCTTAAGTACTACCCACTTCAAGAATATGAAGTGTGATATCCTGGCAATAAAGTTGATTCAAGAAACATGCTTTTTGTGCTGATCAGTGTAAGAGTTCCTGCCCAAAGGAACAGAAATTGATCACCTGAATTTGGGGGTTACATAAAGTCTAGTTTGTTTGACAAAAACTAGACTTACCATATAGGGCTTTTAAACTTCTTCATAGAGTCTGAACTAGGGCTTCACATTGTTGTTATACAATTTTAATCTAGTTTGCACCGTATTTTGGCAAATTTTGTAAACACAACAAACCTTCTTATTATTTTTTTTTCCATTTATTTTTACTGATTTGAAAGAGAAACAAAACAGAAAAAGTGCCAAACTACAATGAAGATACATTTTTCTAAAAAGCACTTTTCATGAGAAAAATCTCAAAGTGCTACAGGATCAAAATAAAAAATCAAAGTAAACCAGGAACTCAGGGATCAGAAGGAATGAATGATTAAGTGCTTGCAATAGCAAGATTGACCTTGTCAGTGTTTTGAAGGAGAGAAAACATTAATAAGCAAGAAGGGTTTTGTACACAGAAAGGTAAACCCAGTAAAACCTCCTGAAGCTGGAAACAAATATTATAATCACTGTAAATGTTTGATTCCACATAACTACCATTCATGTCCAGAGCTAGCTTGAAAAAGGGATTTGTAACAAAACTTAGCACAGAAGCTAGCATTTGAAATGACAGGGATCCATTTCAGCTATTTAAACGGCCTTAAACCTTACAAATTCAATGTATACTATCTTTCATTTTAGATAATCAGAGAAGTCGGTAGATTTTTTTTTTCTCAGAGCTATAATCATTTTTACAGAGCCTGAGCTAAAAATCTTTTATTTTTACTCACGTTACAGAGCTTAAAGGAACAAAACCCCCAGAAAACTTTGACATTCCAATGTAATATTGGCTGCTGCTCCAAGTATTGGAAGCAGGTACAGTCCTTTAAATGACTTCTGGGTTTACACTGGGGTCCACTTTCAACATGCAGGAACCAGTTAAACTTCAAAGTGAAGAGGCATTAAGGAGACATCTTCATTAGATACCTTAAACACCTAAGCTAATCTAAAGGAGCAGCTAAACCTTTCTTGATTTATAGAGTCTTCTCAACTTATCTGAGAAACAGAGTTGCATTGTAAACTTATTAACAACGAACAAAATGAGTTTTATTTCAGACACTTATTCTTACACTTTCATAATCAATGAAAACATATTTAGAATTGAAGGTTGGACGAACAAATCACAAATCCAAGGCTTTAAATGTTGCTTTCAGTCCTTCCTTTTGAATAAAAGTCCAGAAAAACATCCCCCTTCAGTGCTACTGAAACCCTAACTACCTTAAAGACAATTGGCACTTCAATCCAGCAATACAACTATAAACACCCCTAAAGCTAAAAACAAAAACAATGTGTATAAATTGGAATACAAATCCGTACCTGATGTATACATCCTCAACATAAATAAATGACTAATACTTTAGCTGGCAGCAGGTGGAGAGCATAGGATCAGTGGTGTATGGTTAGAAACATATTCTTTGTTGGTGGGGATCCAGAGTTTAAACTTCTGTATTCTCTTCTATGTGTCAGTTAGATTCTGATTGGAAAGCTAACTCGCAGATATTAAAGTTTTAAAAAATGCCATGAGTCACTAGCAAGTGCTCTGTTACAGACTGGTCACAGGAACAACGACAGCATTTCAAAAATGGAGAGTCTGAACATGCTCATTTTCTAGGCACCTTTGGCCTCATTACGGCAGAGAAAAAAAGTTCGCTTCCATCAACAAGTCATCTGCTAGATCCTGTCCTCATTCTAAAAACCAACCCTATCTCAGTTTAATTTTACAAATGGAACAAAATCAGGTGAACAAACAATGAGAACAATGACTTGAAAAGTAGACCACGAATACCACAGAGCCTCGGTAAATTGGAGCATCTCTGTTGGACTCCAAGCAAAACAAGCTCAAGCTTGTAACAAAAAAGCTTTGATCCTAAACTAAAGTTTACACACCCTCTATTCTATTCAAAGCTTAGTATAGGTTTACAGATACAACCCTGTTTTTTTCCACAATCTATGTTTATTTTAATGCTTTTATTTATTTATTTTTTACAGAAAGATTAACCCTGGAAAAAAGTCATATAATTCAATTATCAATATTTTTGCCAACCTGCCACCTAAAACATGGATAAATCATTAGTGTTTATCTGTATACTCAGGCCTTTTTCTCTTTTTAGTCTTAATTAATTTTGGAAATAAAAATTTACCTCAAGGTCTACCTGAACAGCTTGGTGCATCTCACACATGCTGCAAACACTCCTCCCAAAATGTCCTGCTTATTGTGGCAACAGCTTTTACCCTCTGAAATTTGTTGAGATCCAAATGATTTCTCTCAATAGCAGTATCTCAGCAACGATTTGTTTTCAGATACCACAGAAAACAAGCCAAAATATAAACTGAATCCTCGCTACTGAGAAGCTCCAGCTGTGTGAAACAATACTTTACAGCCATGGTTTTAAGGAGTTGAAGAGTGTTTGTAAAAAGTGTTTATTAACAGGTAAAACATTTCCAATGCCGATAGGGAAAAATTTACTCTTGTTGGATTTGAAGAAATCTCTCATTTCTTAAGTGATGCAACTTTGGAAAGCTGCATGTTGCATAAAACAAAAGCTCTAATGCATCCATTATCAGACAAAGATTTGTCATGATTGAGATAGATGCTTTTAAGAGAGGAATACTGGTGCTGGCAATAGAGGCAACAGAAGAGCAGGGCTTTTAAAAGTGACCCATGAATGCTCCCTGCCAAAAGGTTAATGAGGCTTCGTGCTCGGTAAGTAGGAGTGATTACATAAGAAAGTAGTAGGCTTAGTAGGCTTAGGATATGACTTTCTTTGGGTGTCCAGACAGAGTCGATAAAGACATTTGATAGGTCAATTTAAATAGAAACTTTTAGAAAAACAGAAACCAGTTACACTAATAAATAACACATTCAAATAGTTGAGATTAGTGCTGCTGCCTAGGTATCTCTTCATTCATTGCAAATTGCATCTTTGGGTTTACAAGTGTATAACAATCATACATGTTAGCCATTACACACATTACACGCACATACAGTATGAGATGATGCTCAGCAGATTTTATTTAAATGTAGAACATGGAAAGTCAAGTATGAAGAAACAGCAGGGATGCAGAGGAAATGAGCAACGGATTATGTTGAATCCATTCCCTTTGTTCATCAACATAGATTGGAATGACAAAAAGAAAAAAAAATAATGAGGTCTTAATTCTGAAAGTTTTTCTGCATGATTCTTTTCGTGAAAGTTTTGAAATGTTTAGCTTGTTGTGTTTGGTCAGACACTACTTGCAAGATGCTTAATATTGTTCAATTGGAAAAAAAAAAAACTGCTCCTCCAACTCAAAAGCACTGGATTGAAGAAATTATGTCCCATCTAAAGCTTGAACATTTGAAACATGCTGTCAATCAGCTTGTATATTTAATAGGACTTGGCAACCAACTGTATCATTTCTGATTTTCTATCCTTTGAAGCATTCTACCAGACATTCCCCAACCTTCTTGTGTTTGCACCTGCTTTAGTGGTTGTAGTATTATGTGTATTATGCGGTTGCAAAATTTTTATAATAAAAAAAAAATAAAATTATTTTGATTTTATTTTGTTTGGTCAGTTTGGAAAGGAATCACACAATATTGTTGGGATCTGTTATCTGCCTGCCAGCTCATGCGAGCTGGGTCTCTGTTTTCCTGTGACTTCTGCTGCTCTTGTG
>JAUZNJ010028432.1:0-16099 GCA_034780135.1 Jordanella pulchra | reverse complement strand
CAATATAAAGAGAAAAATACAGGCAGAGACGATATAGCCGATAAATTAAATGACATCGATAGTTTTTATTTATCGTGCAATTAATTGATTTATCGTTTATCGCAGATCTGGTTGGATTTGGTCTGTTTTCACCAACTAGGACTATCTGCACACATCCCAAACTTTTAGGACCTCTTTGGCTGTGCAGACTGATAGCGTGTCCAAACCAAAGCTGTGGCTTCATCTTGGATGTTTGTCCACATTAGGTTAGATACCCCATGGACCTGCAGCAGAGGGTCTGAGGCGTGGTGAGAGGAGCTACCCTCTTCTCTTTGCCTGCATCTTGTACAGTGGCAGATGAAATCAAAACAGCTGTTTGACTATATTTACAAATAAAGCTTGAGAACGGCGGCGTCGGGGTCCACCGTGTCTGGATTCACCAGATACCTCAGAGGCGTTCAGTTTATGGAGAGTTTCAACACTGACGCGCAGATGAGCTATTTTCGTCTCACTCGAGTCCACTTTGACCTCCTGCCGCCCCACATCAGTGTCCGCTTATCCCACCAGGACACCAACAGCTGGCAGAGTCTCCATCTGATTGGTCGTTGTGGCGCTTTAAACAGCAATAGTTCAGATTTTTCAACTCAAGCTTCGGCTGCTTGTGAAACGCTTCATATGCTTAAATGCTCATGAGGCGCTGCTTGAAACGCGCCGCAGGACTTTTTGGTTAATCCTGCCGCTCAAAGCGGGTTTGGTGTGAACAAAGTATGAGCCAGAGGGCAGCACCACCAAACACAAATATTTATGAAGTCCAGTGAGGAGTAAAAGTTCAGTTTTCCTGGTCTGGATATTTAATCTCTAATCAAAGACAAAAATATAAAAACCAGCACTGATGTTCCAGTGAGAAATCCCTTTGCCTTTAGGCTCGATTCGAATACAACGAGGAAATGGACTCCAGACTTTCTTTAGCGTCACTGCAGGGGTCCTCCAGAGCTACTGTCCTGCAGATTTTAGCTTCAACGCAGCCGATTCAAAAGCTTGAATCACCTCTTCAGCATGCCATCAATAATAATTCATTAATTCAGTTTATTTCTATAGCGCCAAATCACAACACACGTCATCTCAAGGCACTTCACAAAGACAATTCATTCAAATCACACAGTCAGATTAGTTAAAAGTCATCAAATTTGGCAAAGGCCTGAAAATCAGCTATTTGTTGCTGCTAAAATCTGCTGGAGAAGGTCTTGAGGACCAGTGTTGGAGACCACTGCCTTATGGACATCATTATTCTAGTAACTCATGCTAGTCAAATAGCTGTGTGGAGAAAGAGAATGACTCCATTCACAAATGCATTTTTTTATCAAGCTATAATTTGCAACCAGTTAGATAACTCTATATTTTCTAGCTAATCACAAGAACGTACACCATGGGGGGATAATTCTGTTATAAGCCAGTCAGTGGAGGAGTAGGACCTCGCTGCATATCCTGCTGTTAACTTTCTTTCTCCCAGAGTGGGGTACGGTCAGTGAACTCTGTAGATGGTAGATCTGAGCCAGATGCCCAGCAGATGTGACCATAGCTGGGCAAAGGCGGTGGGCGGCAGGGTCTAGCGCTGGAGGCTAACTGGGTAGCTCAAACCGGGCAGAGGTCAACTCTGGAAGCTACGTGAGGTGGCTCCCAGAGTTATTTTTCTTTTGCAGTCTATAATTTAAATGTTACATTTGAAATAGCTGTTGTTGTTTTTCCAGGGACTTTCTCTGTGGTCCATAAAAAAATAAAGACACCAGCAGGATCAGCATGGCTAATATACAGAGAAACATGTTCAGGCCTCAACTTTCCACTGCACCCTATATGCTGTCCCTACTGTGAAACATGGGGAACATATCTTCCTCTGTAGGTAGAGAGAAGATTCAGGGGAATAAGCAGATGAAATAATGAGGATGATCTGGTTGCGGTGAAGTAATTTAGATACAAGCATATCCATGAGGAAGATTGAGTCAGTCAAAATCCAGACCCAAATTCAATTGGATTAGTAGTACAGCTGGACAATATTTCACTATCAATATATATCGTCATATGGTTTAATTCAATATTGGTGATATGACTTTTCTGATATTTCAATATCCGTCTCACTCTTTAAATACTGCATTTATCAATGACTGATGTTCCAGCTTTTCATATAGTTTATGTATTTTTGCTTTTCAAAGCTAATATTTCTTAAATGTTGGAGGATTTTTATAAAGATTGCAAAATATTTATCATATGTTTCTATAGTCATCTCTTATGGGCATTCTTGGCTGTCTTCCTAAGGCTTTTATTTTTCCTACATCGATATCGAAATGATATTGTATCAACCGAAATTAAGAAATGTATTGTGATTTAAATTTTAGCCATATTGTCCAGCCCTGATTAGTAGGACTTCAACATTTCTGTCCACTAAGTCCGACTGACCTTTAGCACTTGGTATAACCTTTAGTCTCTGCGCTGGTTGACACATACTTAAAAAGAAGTGCTGCTGTACATTTATGTACGACTTACTCCTGGTCTTTTGTTTGAAAGGGAGATTTTGAGTCAAAAAATGGGAATGATAAACATATGTTTTCAAGACCCTGTAAAAATCACATTATCAGCTTAAAAATATCACACTGCATTTATCTATAGTTGTAACTACACTACAAAACTGAGTGCAGGAGGTTCAGAGTAATCGCTCAATGCAAACACTGAGGTTCTTCAAGGAAACCTTCCTAAAGGAGCCGTACCTGAGCGCTCTTCCCATGGTCTCATAATTCATGTCTGGTTTGTTCTTGTGTTTGCCCCACAGCCTGGCCACTGCTTTAGAGTTGACCAGCTTGAAGATGCCCGCCTGTGGATCGGTCCATTTGATGTAACGAGGACAGACTTGTCGGTCCTGCAGCAGCTCCATCAGAAACTGCCACAGGTAGAGGGTGTTCCCTCCTGGAGGAAGATAACAGAAAACATGACAATAAAGAAAGAGACACAGAAACAACCCGAGGAGCAAGAACTTTGGTGAGAAGTAGGAAGGGAAGCTATATGCTGCCTAAAAGGTGCTTCATTAACAACTCTATCTAATCTAAATCAAATCAAACTTTATTTATAAAGAGCTTTTCCTGCATGAAGCAACACAAAGTGCTTTACAATGTAAAAACAGTTTAAAAACCAGTCATCACATAAAATGTATACATAGATAAAAGGAGAACAAGCACACACTTCTACTGATCTACTGATCTATCCGTATCAAAGTGTAAAGAGATTATATTCAGGGCGGAAAAGTACAGACTGATGCTCTTTTTCATGTTTTTATTTGTAAAAAAGGATCCAATTAAAAATGATGAGCTACTTTATGTTGATATATCTCCCCTGATCCTCATAAAAACCTGCTGAGCTTTATGGTTTAAAAAAATCATAACGCCTTAAAGCTAATATAGGACGAAATGCTGCACACATTCTGGTCCTTTTTATCACTTTGGACCTTTGCAGTTTTGGTTACTTCATACCCGTCTATCAGACAACTGGTTAAATGGCTCCAGTAAAATAACATCTACAAGGAGGAAGTTTGCTTTACTATCTCAGCCACTAAAACTATACACACCATGTGCATCAAGCTCAGTTAGAGACCATCCAACTGTCCACATAGATTACTGATACGCAGAGCGTATGAAATCAACTCAAATATTACATCCAAGCCGTTCTCGGAAATTACAATATTATACAATACTTTATATAGAATATAAACACTTTGGTTATGATGATAACCGTAATTATGGTTATGGATGCCCTGATCCGAAATTTATATCTGAATATCAGAATATAACGACCTCCCTCTGAAATCTCTGATATTAGAAAGCTCATAGAAACATAATTATTCAAAGATAAAGCAAGTCTTTGGTCAATAATGGATCGGTTGTTTACTAATATCACTTTATTAAACCATTTCTATCATTCCACACGATAAGACAAGTAATAAAACCATGTTTTGATTCATGTTGATATCTTATAGGGTCAATATGTGTCAATACTCTGCAATATCGGTATCAGAAATGAAAAAGTAGTAACAGGAAGCCTATAATTATTATGATATTATGTTACTCGAGGGAAATACAACCTTTTAAGATAAAACTCTACAAACAATTTTAGTAAGACATCACTACAGGTCCCACTACACTACATCCCTATTGATCCCTAATTGTTTTCTGTCAATTTCAACATAACCGATTAAAATATTTCACTTAAAACAGATAAATGTAAAGTTAAACCAGAAGATGAAAGAGAAAACGTGGAAACATTTGGCTATTAAGTTAAGATCTGGTACAGGGGCTAGCTGACAATTACAGGCCAAATCAAGGTATTTATCATTCTGCTCCAAAAAACATATAAAGGGGACATCTAAATTTCACCTGCTGCTGTGCACACGGAAAATACAACAGGTGGGAATGAGAAACAATTGGCAAAACAACCCCGTTAAAAAAATGATTCTGCAGGTGGTGACAACGCATCATTTCTCTGTTCTTGTTCTTTTTTGGTTGAACCTTTACTCACTCTGCTGTCAGGCATACAGGCATCAGATGCTCAAATAGTGCGGCTAATCCAAGCAACCTTGTCTTTGGAGGAGCAGGAGGTCCAGTCTACAAAATGACCTCCAACAGGCCACTAATGAGCATGTTTCTGCTCAAAATGTCAAGAAAAGACACCATGAGGATGGTATGAGGGCCTGGGGTCCAACACTGTGCAGGATGATTGCCGTTTGCTAGGGAACACCAAAAATGGCAGATTCACCAGTGGCACCCTGTGCTCTTCAATGATGGAAGCAGATTCACACTGACTACATCTGACAGATGTGACAGAGTCTAGAGACGCTGTGGAGATCGTGGGTCAGTCATGGTGTGGAGAGGGATCTTTTTGGATGGGTACACAGTTGTCCATATTTAAACCATTGAGTTTTCTGACTGCCATAAAGTACTAGGATCAGAGCCTCAGACCCATGTGAGACCACGTGGCCACTAACGCTACACCTTTGATCCAGGTCAGGGATGAGATCCCACTGAAAAACCCCCACCATGTCACCAGGGGCGTCTCAGGAGGTCATACAGAGGTCATACACACTACTTCGTTTCATTTCATATAGAGGATGATTCCAGATCTCCATTCCTTAATTGTTTTGATTTACATTGATTATTTTTCTGTTATATTATTTTCAATCATTTCCACTGTGTTACGAATTACATTTTGTCAGTAAGAATAATGCTTTTATTAAGGTGTTATTTTAGTGTTCCCTTTTTTTTGTGAGCAGTATATAAAAAAAAAGGAGAGAGCCTGACCCTACAGGGAAAAAAGACTGTTACACCCCCGTATTCCTTGTAGCCTCCTTTAGCTGAGATGGAGACGATGAGTAAAGGTTGGATCTCCAACTTTAGGTTTTCAAGAATTACTATCCTGCAGATTTTATATGCATCTCTGTTCCAAACGGAACTGAATTTGGTTCTGCTTCTTAAAGTTGCAGGATGGTAGCTCTGTAGGACTGGGGTCAGTGTTTTTTATCTAAAGCATGGATCAGTGAGGCTGATAAAAAAAATGTTTCAGTGTTGAGAAGGAATGTTCAAGGTAATTTCTGTGACGGACAGCATTTTGTTGAAAGGTCAGAAAAAATGCGTTTTTCTCCACAGGTTTGCTGTGTCTCCTACATGACTTGAGGCAAACTGCAAAAATGGATTCCCATTTGTCAGTCTCCTATAAAGGCCAGGTTTGCAGAGACTTTTCCGCCAGTCAAATCCCTGCATCTCCTCCAGAGTAACCATGACCATGGACCGCTTCTATAATCAATGCTCAAAATGTTTAGCTCATAAGATTGAGTTTTTAATTGTCTTTTTTTTTTAAGAAACACAAAAAGTACACATATGTTTTCTTCAGATTCATGATTAAGCATCGTACTGGTTTCACCTAAAACATGTTAAAGACAACAGATGTTTGTGCAAGATAGTGGCACTGATGAGATGATACGGGGGAGAGGGGAAGCCAAAAAAATATTTTCTAATTTTACATCTCAGCTGCTTCAGATGAAAGGTAAAAATAAGAAAAGTTATGCTTTCAGAAGAACCTATATCCTACGAAAACATCCTTTTTTTAAAAATCATTTTAACTTACCATTCCTAAACTAAAGGTATGCAGAAAGCGGTTACGCTTGATTCATGCATCTCTGAATAATCCTACTAGTTCTGCTCTCTAAGCAGAAACCCCTTCCTCACCTGTGAAAACCAGCATTTGAAGAGTATATATGTAAGGAGGTTTCCTGCAGGAAGGAGCTTCCTTAACCCACGCCACTGACTGTGCCAGCACTGTAAACACACGCCCACTTTCCCTGATCATAGTAGGCTGATGTGAGGCAGAGCGCAATGATTCCTCAAAGCTAAAACGAAGTGGCTCATTTAGCGGCTAATCCGCACAAAGCAGAAACTGTTCTTTTTAAACTGATGTCTGCATCGTCAAATTCAGGTGTTTTTATTTGGTTTCCAACTTCATTCAGTCTTCAAAAGTGGTGCGATGCCGTGACGCCATCAAATGGGCGGCACCCAAACTGGAAGAGGCGCCTTTGATGTTCTTAAGGGATGGAAGAAAACTACTTGGTCTATATTTAATAAAAAATCTGAACCCAAATAGTTCTAAAGGTACAATTTCAAACATTGGAAAATTGGTAACTTTGAAAAAAAAATCTTATTATTATTTATTATTATTATTTATTATGTTATTATTTTTTTTATCTGATTTTGTGTTTCTTTTGCTGCTTAGGATGAAAGGCAGAAAAAAAGTAAAAACTTTTATTTATCAGAAGTTTTTTACTTGACTTTATAGTATTCTTTTTTTTTTTTTGCTACTTCCATTGAAATGTTGGAAATAAAAAAGTTAAAATACATTTGAGACGTATAAAAAAAGCTCGTACTTTTTTCCTTTAATTACTATATATACTATTCTTTATTTATTTAGATTTTATCCAGCTGCTTTAGATGCAAGGTACAGAAAGCTTCCTAAACCTTTTACTATACAGCACAACGTTATTTTTAGAGATGCACCGATCCGATACCTGGATCAGATATTGACCTGATTAGCCTGATCGGATATCGGATATTTGATTTTAGATATCAGAGATCCAATCCAGTGCATTTCACATGGAACTGTTGTTTCTTTGTTTTTGTTGCTTATGCACATTTATATTTGTGATCATTTTCTACTTTTTTAACAATGTTTATGTCAAGGCTACAGCCTTCACTCACATGCCGACATATATGGTTCATTCATTGGATATCAACTTCAGCCCAGGTATCGGATAAAAAAAAAAAAAAACAGGATCGATGGATCTCTAGTTATTTTATGTTTGTTTTACTAGACTTTATTGTTTTTTTTTTTAGCTGCTTTAAGCGTAAAGTTACTGTAAACGTCTGCTTTTCTCAAACGGCTCCAACAAAACATAAGAGTTTTAACAAAAAACTTTAATGAACAAAGAGGAGCAAAACTCCCGCGGCACCATATGGCATAATGCAGGTGTATAAATACCTTTGTTGTATTTGTCCTTCTTCACTTTGATGTCTGGTGTGGGAGACTCTGCCCTCCGATGTCGAGGTTTTTTACCTGCTCCCACAGAAACAAGTCAAATTGTTTCAATCAACACAGCCACATATTCCCACGTACAAAACCCAGCACAAAAAAATAACTCACCCCTCTTTTTAGACTGCAGCGGCGCCGCAGGCCTCTCTCCGTTCAACCACTGCGACTGGTCAACGGCTCCTACAAACCCCTCGGCGGACACGGTTACCTGGGTAACGGGAGCGGTGATGACCTCGCTCAGTGAGGGTAAGAAAGCCTGGGCTGTGGGGGGACATAAACAGATTTAATGAAAGCGAACAGCACAGTGACCATCCTATCTAAAAATAACATCTCCCAGCCAAAGCACTTGTGTATCAGAAAGCAGCAGGGAGCGATCTGGAGTGTGTGGGCTTACAGTAGTGCTGTTCCAGGGAGAGAGTGTCAACACAGTCCATGTTAAGGAGCGAGTCAGCAGCAACAAGCGTCTCCATGGTCTCCTCCTCTCCGCTCTCACATGGCTCCACTACAGAGGAGAGAGGGCAAAAAAAAACCCACTGAGATAAGGAGGGACGGCATTCAGAGAGCGGCATAGTGCAGGAGAGGAACGCAGGAGGGCTTCTTTCATCTAAGTTACAAAAACTTACAGACATTTCATCCACTCTGACCTCATAATAACATGACTTGAAGTGTTTGTTCTTACAGAAAGCTTCAGTTTCCTAAAACTGACTCGACAGTCTTCATGAATGAAGGCAGTTTTGGTTGGAAAACTCTGCAGTTTCCTTCAGCTTCATCCACTCATTTTCTGTCTGGTTCTTCTATCAAATCAAACCGGGTTTAACATGATGGCACACAGTTTGGTTTTGTGTATTTAACAAATAAGCTGAGGGCAAATATACATATATGTATTTAAAGCAGACAAAGTGGGCGTCTAAAGGTCATATCTGAAGGACAGTTAGGTTTTCTGAGGAACAGAAGGCCTGGGAGATGCACTGTCCTATAATATAATAAACAGATCTGCTAAGAAGTTTACATAGACCCACGGTGAGTAGAAATGTCTTAAACCCATTTAGGGCGGTTGATGGTGAATTTAACCTGCTCTTCTCCCACGGTGGATCAATTCACCAGGATTGGATTCATTGGATGATAACAGCAAGAACTTATATAACAATTAGGGCAGAAACAATCAGATTAATCAATTATTGAAACAATCGTTAACTAATTTGGTAATCAGTAAATGGAGTATAGGAGACTCTAAAACATACCTCTAGCTGAGAAAGCGACCCACTAATTATACCAGAAATGTAAAATATATGAAGATTTTGCATTGAAACACTTTTCTCCATCAATATGCTCTATTCAGAACTTCTCAAGTGGAAAAGTTTTCGTATCACCTGCTTTAAATTCTGTAAAAAAAAATTTTCTTTTTTAAACTTTCATTATTTTATTATTCATTGATTAGTTGAAAAAATAATTGACAGATTAATTGATTAGTAAAACGATCATTAGTGGCAACCCTAATCACAATATATTTCTCAATTTTGGTCGATAAAATAGAATTTTGATACAGATATATACAAAATAAAAGCCTCAAAAAGACTAAGAATGCCCAAAGCAGCTCCCTTCACAAACATAATTGTTTATTGTTGATTTTTATGACTCATGTTTAGGTGCTGAGCCATGAATTTCATTTGTAATATCATCGCAGTTTCACATAATGCGATTATTAAATCACAGAGATGCTGAATTTTGGTCACCTTACATTTAACACGACTGAGAAATGTACTTTCTCACAAAGCAGGTTTGCTGCCACTCAGAGACGGAAGAGAAAGTTGAAGTTAGCGCCCAGATCCATGCAGGCGAGTTAATGAAAGATCTTCCCCAAGAAACAGGAACAGTGAAGTTCTACCACAATGGAAGGTGGATTTTAAGGTCATGAAAACAATAAAACTCTGAAGGGAAACGTCTACACGCTGCTGCATAGAGCAAAGAAAAAAAAAAAAAAAAAAAAAGGAATTGTAGTTTTGGTTGCAAAGAAAAAAAAAGAACATACAAGTTTCAATATGTAGATAGAAGTTTGGACAAATGTCCTGCAACAGGTTCCAGACACACCAGGCACTTATCTTAAACCCATCAGTGAGGATTTTAATTCCCTTTCAGACATTTTTTGTTCGAAGCCGTCAAGTAACCCAGCATTTTTTCATAACAACACAAAAGCTACTTTTGCAGTTTTGCGTGCAAAGGATCATTGTTCTCTTGGAACACCTGTGTCCAAGTATCGACCGTCTGATTCAACCTGTCATCCTCAGATTAAGCAGCTTAGGTAATTATTTTCTGGAAAAATTATCCAGGAACACTAAGACTAGGGCTGAAATGGTTAATCGTATTAAATGTAATTAACCGATTATTAAACTGATCATTAATTCATTTAGTAATCGAATCGAATTGTTATCTAGAGTAACGATACACAGATCCCCCCCCCAAAAAAAACATTCAATGTGCTGAAAGAAAAAGCTTCGTATAGAAGTTAATTTAATTCAGACAAACTATAAACATTTTAAACAAAAAAATACATATGCAATTTTTTCATTAAACATTTAATTTTTATATAACTATGAAAATATACACATATATATGCTAATAATTACATGTCTATGTACAAATATGTTTTACATGTTCTGCCATTTACAAGTTATTTAAAATGTAGTTTTTTAAATAAATGTCTATTAAGTATCTAATTAGGCCAATCAAAAAAAAATACAAATTAAAGAATATATAAATATGTCTACAAGGACAGATGAGGCTTTGATATCCACGATATAGCGAATCAAATTCAACAGAAGAGTACAAAACATTTCTTTTCACAGGCTCCTCAGGTATTAAATCAGCCTCTATCCTTAAAATTCTGCAAACAATACCCAGTTTTGTCTAAAGCTGTAACACAACATAATATGGAGAAATTGCAACACTGTGAATACTTTTCAGATGCACATCGCATTCTAACAAGCTACCAATTTAAAAAGAATAAATGTCTCCAGAAAAATATTGATCAAACACACTCCAAGACTACAAGGATGTCTGTCTCCTACTGGGAAAAATATGTAAAAATATGACATTTATCTCCAAATGTAAATGCGTGCGTTTGTCTCCTGCTGGGGTTAGAATACGGATTAAAAAAACAAAACAAAAAGTATTTTAAAAAGCCATAATGAAAGCTATAATTATATTTGAATATTTGTTGATTTGTATGTTTTCTGTTAATATCAAAAAACAGAAACTTGAAAACGTTTCAATGCTTAATTTTTTGTAATTTAAAAAAAAATGAAAAGTAGGAAGTTATACTACACTACTTTGACAATTCTAACATGATTTCAAGTGAAATTGAATGCATGAACTTGAAAAGTTGAAGGACTGCTCACTGATGCTTGACTAGAACATTTTGTTTTCAAGATCTTAGCAACTACCAAGTAATATCATCTGGAGTTTTTGTTATCTTCTCACCTCCCGCCTTGTTTCTCATCATAACATAAGCTGCCATAAGTATATACTGATTGATCAAACCAGCTGACATATTTGTTTTTTGCCATAACAACAGATTTTACACCTCCGCCGCATATACAGCCCACTTCATTAGTTTATTAATGAATAACAGACCGTTTAAAAGTGCCTATCTGCTTGTCACTCAGCAAAATACGTCTGATTCTTTTCTATAAACATCTTCGATATCACTTCTAAACATCTTTATTATCACATAGAACAGATCCACGCCAGGAGGGGTCTATTGTTTTGCGCGGATTTATTAAAGAGGTGAGAAGGTTGTGCGGCAGCCAGGAGCACATCTGCTAGCTAGCCGCTACCCGGCTAATCAGCCTTAACTCCAGCACTTTCTGCTTCAGATAAAACCTCAAAACAACCCGCCGAGATAAACATAAACCCTAATTTAAGAGGTTGTGATCTCTGTGTTTTTATAACTTAAATGAGATCTTTCCACATCTGTATGTGAGACCTTCTTTAAACCAGCTGTTACCGTGGGCTAATTCAGCCCCCCCATCCGAACCACTCTGAGCTTTACCAGCTGCTGCTGCAGCAGATAAACACCACCCGGGTTATATATGTCTTACTGTTTCATTCCGCCGATATCATAATGAAAGCTGCAGCCTGGTTTCACCGCATCCTGTTAGCACTCCGTCCCCCTAACTGTCTACAGGAGCACGCTAGGAATGTTTTCTTTCACTTCCTGAACTTTTCTTTTTTTTTCTTTTTTTTCTCACAGAGGGTGGCCCATGTGCTACAAGCGCTAATACGCATGTGCTGGGTGAAGTTTTTGTTGTTGTTTGTTTCTAATATCATGGTTTAAAGCTACAAAAACAACAACAACAACAAAAAAGAGCTGGTATTTTTTCGCCCGAATATTCCTCTTTCTTACCCGAATAGGACATTTTGTTGATAATAACGCAATGTTGTTTTTTTTTCTTCTAAATTTGCTTTTCATTGTTTACAGTTTCACTTGTAAAATGTAGTTCCACGTCTTACATTATTGTTAGCTTTCTTCTGTCTAATTGTTTTACAAAGATCACTCCTGAATTTTACCTGTGGGACAATAAAGGTTTTCTATTCTATTTGGAAAGCACTTATGTTATGATTTTTACATTCAGGGAAAATACTTCTGACTAAACTAACTAAGTCAACCTCTACCAAATCATACTGCTATAAAAACTAGATGTAGGCAATGTATTGCTGTAGTAGCCAAGCATCATAACTGGAAAATTGATTGGAAGGAAGAAATTGTGTCCATAAGGTTTTTATAAGCAACAAGTGGAACAGGAACCTTGCAAGCATTGTGAGTAAAAGTTAAAGGGTTTGAGGACGCATTTGAAAGATTGTCACCTGCATGTGGAGTTTGGGGTCAAAAACCCATAATACACAGGTGTTTCTAGGGCATGGGCTTTATCATGTTTCAAGAGTCAGCTTCAGAAACGTGCCTTTTTGTAAGTGTGGAAAAAAAGAGTAAATTATTGGTGCTCAGTGATCCAAATACTTTTTAGATGAAAGTAAATTTTGCATTTGGTTTTAGAAATAAGGTCCAAGAGTCTGGAGGATGAGTGAAGAAGCATACATTACAAGTTGTCATGTTATCAAGTGGTCACAGCGTTCTATGAATCCAGAGATCTGCTCAGCTCCATCTGGAATTTGAAAGTACTTCCTTTCCTCTGTTTACAAGCTCTATGAAGATAGTGATTTCATTTTCCAGAATGACCTTCCCACACTGTCATAGGTAGGAAAGTGTAAAAGCACCCCCTCCTGGAAGCACCTACCTAGACCGTTCAGCGCCTGCTTTTCTCCAATCGGTAAGTAGTGATGTGAGTCGGAACACGACCATTTCAGCTCACAGGTGAGAGAAAGGTTTTTTTTTTTGTAGCAGCTAATATATGCTAGTTTTTTTAAGCGATTATCTTAAGTTGTAAAAACAGAGTTTCTTTGTCTTCATGCATCTCAAACTTTGCTCAGGTTATCTGAAAGTGGGGTGAGACCGAATCATTCAAAACAAATGAATACTCCGTAGAACCAAAGGCAATGTTTCTTCATATGTATAACTTTGGAAAGCTTAAAAAGTCAAATGGTCACAGTCATACAATGCCTGACAGGCTAACAGACTTGAAATCCCGGAGATTCATAGATAATCCGAGGGTTATGCCTGGTCGAAGATGACAAACACCGGATTAAACATTGCAGATGATGTCATGGCAGCTATTAAAACCATAGCTTCCTGTGCAGCTCATCAAAGCTACAAGCTTATCGACTCTGTGACAAGCCACACACACATATATGTATACTACACTATAGAACACAGGGATAGTATTCACTGTGGACATTTCTATAAAACATATATTTTTTTATATCGAATGTAATATTTTACTTTTCTTAAGCAACCCAATTTGCTGTAAATAAGCAAACAAAAATAAGCAAATTTTCTGTTAATATTTTTGATTAACTGAGAGGCGTCCAGCAGAGTGGCAGACAGCCATAGAGTTTGCAGGACTTCTAGATGTGACAAGGTGGGTGAAGAACGTCTGAAACCTGTGTTTGTGTGTGTGTGTGCTGACCTTTAAGTAGCTCATGGTGATCCTCTGTCTGTGACTGTTCATCGCTCAGACCAGCGTATGACAGCAGGTGTTGATGAGGAACCTGTTCCACAGCTACTGCAGGGTACTCTAGATAACTCACCATCTGCAAAGTAGACAAAGGTTGTATTTTGTGATATTTCCATTAAATTAAAAAAAGAAAGAAGAGAAAACTAAAATACTAATGAAGGAAGATCACACCTGTGATGAGTTAAAGTGGTCGCTGGCGAAGTCAAAGATGAGCTCCGGCTGCTGAAGCATGGCTGTATGTCCTGGTACAACTCAAACGTCATGGAAACAGCATCACAGATCTCCCCAACATGGATCTGAACAATCAGGAGGTGTTACTGAGTCTTCCTGGGGAGAAACTCTCCACTGACAACAGTAGATGTACTCAACAGTCTGTCTGCGGAGGAGTGAAGTAAGCAGCCACACTAATTGACCAGAGACAGTGTGGCGTCACAGGAAACTCATGTTGCTCTGCTTCGATTCTTGATGAGGAAGTGAGGCGGTTGGCGGGGGGTGGGGGTGGGTTGAACTATCCTATGGTCTGACTGTACCTGCCAGAAGAACAACAGAGAAGCACCAGGACAAATGTAAGTGAGGAGAGGGAAGCTGTTAGAGGCAGAGAGAAACACAACTGCACCTGCAGAAAACCAACAAAGGGAGATATATTTCAACAACAAAGCAAAATATATTAAGAGAAAAGTAGCATACTCTGCCTCGAATGGAAAAACAAGACAACATCAGCCTCTGTTTTACATATCTCATTCGTTCGCTCTTATCATGCTTCTAAACTGGGCTAAACCAGCAACAGGAAGGAAGCTTTTGCACAGCAGAGTGTGTGCGTCAGTATCTGTGGGTTGGTGGGAGTGAAGGGTCGAGGGGAGGCAGCTGGAGCTGAACTTGTACCATCACGCTTTTGCACAATGTTCATGGTTTCAGGGTCACTTGGTACACGTTTTCCACAACATGGCCATGAAGTAGGCACAACAGAACGACACAACGAGCCCAGAGCTAGTTCGTTACTCCTCTTTATTCACACAACATTTCTTGTTTACGTTTCCTCCCCTTTTTTTCTGCCCAGCATGCATGATTGTATGAATGTCCTGAGTCTAACAATCAGCTCCTGTCTCCCATGTGTTCTGAGGGAAATCATTCTTTATATTCTTCCAAGAATATTCACATCCCTTCATCCTATTCTTGTTTGGTCTTTTTTAAAACTGCTAACTTAAGCGCATTTTATTGGGACTTTAAATGTAAAACCAACACCAAATAGTACATAATTAAAAAATATAAGGAAATTGATACATGAAAAATATGAAAAGTGTGGCTTGCCTTTTATTTTGATACTTCTGATCCCAAAAAAATCTAATGTAGATAAGAGGAAAAGTTGTGAATAGGTTGAAACGAGAGTTTATTTTCACATGTTTTCCTAATTGTTTTCATTATATAAAGAATATAGCAACAGTAGATAAAGAACTACCTGTCTTGAATAAACAAAGCAAAATTTTGTCCGCTCACCGCACCAGTAAAAACCAGTCCTTGACCACGGATTAGGCCAATGGATTATGTTCTATTCTTGTCCATTTCTCAAGGGGAAAAAAAATCACCAAAAAAAAATCATGTGTAATGCCATAAGACCATGATAGAAAATTTTGGACAAATGAGGACGAATGTCCATCTTGAGCGATTGTGCTTGGATGGGGGTGAAGAGTGCCTCCAGTGTTGCTGGACTTTTGCTGAAGCCCCTCTTCTGCAGCCCTCCCCCCACCTGAATCCACAGGACACCTCCAACAGTGGTTATTGATGTCTGATTCAGCAAACCATTTAATAAAACATTATTTGGCCAAATAATGTTTTATTCACCACATAGCTTTGCATTATGAATTGGTTTAAAAACACTCTGATTGCTCTAAATTAGCCACAAGCTAATTTGATCACATTCCAAATTCTTCAAGATAAACTTTGGTTCTCAGACATAAAATCCATGCTTAACTGTTATATCATTTCATTATTATGGTTTTCAACCATGTTTTTCCTTTTTCTTTGTACGTAGTGGCTTAGTTTTAGTTGAGTATCACTAGGCTTTAGTGAAGAGTGTTAAATACATTTGACATGGAGCTGAATGATTTTTGTTAATAAACTCTTATATTTTGAACGGAACTTATGGTGAATTTGTACTATATATATGCAGAATTATCTGTTTGACCATGATTTGAGCTTGATTCACACTTTCAGTTATTTTTCCGACACGCAGCCAACAGGGCGTGTGTTAATGAACAATATATGACAGTCCAAGTAAATAACGTATCGGGGTGGATAATAGATATATTTAAGTATCACAAAATTCTAATAGCATCCCATGCTTATTAATACAATAAATATATTTAAACTCCCTATATATA
>JAUZNJ010028431.1:0-16099 GCA_034780135.1 Jordanella pulchra | reverse complement strand
ACATACTGTATTTTTGGACCTTAATACAAAATGTTATTTTGTGTTTATGTGAGTTTAATTTTTTGCTTTGCTATTGAAAAAGATAAGTATTTGTAATTCTGTTGTGTTTAAGCTTATGACATGGTGCCTTTTGATTGATTTGTTTATGAAATATGAAAGTACTTGCTCATTGTAGAGGTCTTGCACCTTGAGTCTTTTGACTGTCAGTTTCTATTTCTTTTGAATCTGTTATTTATATTTCCTTTTAAGTTGATTAAAGACTTAAAGATGACCGTTGGATTCAAGACCCCTTTTTTTGGAAGAAATGCATTGCATACGAAGGAGCTTTAAGGGGCTAGACTAGTAAGAGCTTGCCGCACTTACACTTTCCTAACCCAAATCAACCACTTTGTGTTTTCCTTTGATTTCAGATGTGATCATATGGCCACTAAACCACAAAACATTATATTCATGCTCTCCTTTTCTCTTTCCTTAGTCTGTCTCTGTTTCTATCTTTGTGCAGTGGTATGCCTCCAATTGTCTCAGCTGAAGGGAACTGCACACAGTGAATATCAAATAACTGAAGTCATGTAACATGAAACACTCTCATCCAGTTCTCTATATTAGAAAGAACAAGGTTGTTTAGCAAGCCTCATCAAACACAATATGAAAGCTACAAAAGTGACCGATCTGTTGGAGATATAATGATCTAAATATGGTTAAAGATTTCTGCTTTATAAAAAGTAAGTAAATATAGTATTATTTTCCAAGTATCTTTGATAAGTTCTTATCAGTCATTATTTGTAGAGGTTATTTCTAGCCATGTCTAATGCTGTGTTTAGACCTAATGTGTTTATCAAAACAAGTGTCCAACACCTCAGTGCAGAGGTAAGGTAAGGAATGTTGACATTGTGCAAAGTGTGTACAAACATTTCTGATGACCGTATAAAACCTGTTTGATACAGGTATATAAAGCTTAGGATGTGCACAGAATAACAGCATATAAAGCTTAGGATGTGACTCCCAGCTTAGGATGTGACTCCCAGACAGCTCCTTGATCAGCTTCTCCTGATGCGCCACATTGAGCTGTGGAAGTTTGGATTTTTCAACTCTAGCTTCTGGCGCTTTGTGCATCAGATGCTTGAAAGCTTAAAAAGCGCCGCACTTGATCCTTTAAAGGCATTAAAAAGTGCCAGGCCAGATGTGTGAAATGCACAGCAGGACCTCTCGACCTCTTGTAGTACGTATGCCAAGCCATTTGTTGGCACCATGGTCTGCCACAGAAACACATCAAAACCATGGAGAAAAAAAACTGACGTGCAGGACACTTGTCCAAGGTAAAAAATACAATATATGGGCAAAGAGGCGAATATGGGTTTAAGAAAGAGATGGACCTGTAGGTGTCACTGTTTAAGAAAAGGGACAGCTCATATCTACACACGGAAACCACATCCACCCCGGGATGCTGTTTCAAAAATGATCAATCATTGTCTTCCAAAATGCTATCTTTGCAAATACAGGTAATCTCGTCTTCATGTTAAGAGAGTAATTGCTTAAAAAGGTTTAGCATGACATCAGTAAAAGCTGAGTTTCTATGTCAGGCATCTCCAACGTTGGACCCTGAGGTCCACTGAAGGTTTTAGTGGTTTCTCTGCTTCAGCACAGCTGATTCTGATGATTGCAGTTTAGCAAAAGCCTGTTAATCAGCTATCAATGGAAATCAGCTGTGCTGAAAGAGGGAAACGTCTAGAACCTGCAGAACAGTGGCCCTCGAGGACCGACTTTGGCCAGATCTGTATGTATTCCTTAGAGAATGTAGATCTTTACTTTAAATCTAAGATTCCTGCAAGTCTGTTAATATTTCTACATTCTATATGTTCAATGACACACATGTTCAAAGCTCAATCTGAATCTGAACGAAGCAACTTGGAAAACCCCACTGAGGATTCCTGTTATTTGCATAAAATATTGCTCTCTCACAGCTTGAATAAACTGTATGCTTGTCTCAACATGTCCTAGAAAAGCAGTTTTTCTTTTTAAATAGGTCCGTACACCACCCTGCTTCTTTTATATTTCACTGTCAAACACCCATTTGGCAGTAAAAATAACTAACTCTGAGTCTGCTTCTCTTAACAGCATCCAAGCTGCTGAGTGCTGGTGTCAGGGCAGCCTATTAGTGCTTTGGTACGGATAAGCTTGGAATGTTCAGTTTAGGCAACTGGACGTGCAGTTTTCTAAACGGAACTTTCCAAGCTTGACAATGACCTGGATGACTGAAAACCTTCACCGATTGGTACGGATAGCTACATCAGATTAGGAAGGATCAGTCATTCTCTGTTAAATTTACAATTCTGGTCACTAAATAGGTACATTGAAATGACAATCGTGAATTTGTTGATACATAAATAAACAGAAATAAACCGAATTAACAGAAAATGTTTTCTTGCTTGTTTTTTTATCTGCTGGAACTA
This sequence comes from Jordanella pulchra, assembly GCA_034780135.1. Lineage (NCBI taxonomy): Eukaryota > Metazoa > Chordata > Actinopteri > Cyprinodontiformes > Cyprinodontidae > Jordanella > Jordanella pulchra. Next base: position 13,649 of record JAUZNJ010028431.1, on the reverse strand, counting down.
ACATGCATGCTAATAAGCACATTCCTGATAAGAAAGGTGCCTGAGTTGGTGGTTTTTCTAACTAAATTTCTACCATCACTGTTTTCTTGTGCAAAGTGTCCCAACACTTCCCTCATGTGAAATGCTGATGAGAATAAACACAGTCAGCACAATGAAAACAGTGTTCCACCAAAAGATGCACCGTCCTTGGGCCTTGACATACCTGTCACACTATCACTAAGGGATGAACAAGACTGCTTTTATGTCCAGGTGTTCCTTTCTTTGCCTGACCTGAACTACCAACTTTGTATGATGATTCACCAATGCTATTGGAAAGTGAAGCGTTCTGTTGCTGGTTGCCTTGGAATATTGATCACAAGCTTAAATCAACACTGTATCTCAAATGGAAACTTTGTTTGGAATCCTGGGAAAAAGGTTTTGTTATTATTTTGTAGACATTACACAGAAGACAATCATTGGGGAAAGGTTTCAGAATGACACACAAAAAATGTAATAAATCACTTTTGCAAAGCAAACATGGCACACATCAAGAGAAACTTTTGTTAAGCTTGCTGCAGCTGAAGGACTTTTTAGTAAAGCCCTAGCTCCAGCCTTGCTTTTAACATTAAAATTGTATTTTTTTTAAGGAAAATGTGTAGGGTATCTAAAGCACAACAAGTATCAACAAAAAGAAATTGTGTTTTCTGATTGCCACTTGAAAGTATGAAACAGCACATCGTCAAATGGAATTCTCTGTGGAGAACACTTTCTGCTGCACCATGTGAGAAATGTTTGTTTGTGTTCAGCATGCAGAAGACATAAAATGAATTTCTCATGTTAGGCCGTTTTTGCTACGGTAGGGTCATAAATTAAAAGTACCATATAAAACAAAAACACAACAGCATATGAGAAACACTGTCTGGTGCACGTACAATAAGCAATTACCAAAATAGAAGATCAATAAAAGCAAAAAGAGAAAAGCAAAACTCAATCTCCATCAGATATGAATATTTTATATATTCTAGTATATTTTGTCTTTATAACAAGATTGTTTTCAAATGACTATGTTAGCTAACATTTCATAGTCGTTTTATCATAAATTTAAGCAGATTTGTTAAGAAATAAAGATAAAAACAAGAATATTAAAACCAACAGATTGAATAAAATGAGGCATTACTAGGAAATATTATGGCCTTAGCAAAAACACTATTGGAGGAAAAGCATTGACCTACCATCATTTACATCTAAATTCCCCCGGTTTACTTTGCTACTGAGCACATTGTTTTTTTTAGTGGTCTAAAACTTCAAGGTGAGAGGTTTAGTTAGAAGATGTCCAAAACAATCCAGCAAGTGAGAGTTTTCCCTCTTACCTCTGAAAAATGGTATTGCTGGCATGGTATTAAGTGGCATCAAATAGATCTGGCTCCATCTGCACGCACAGACATTGGGCAATTTTGTTTCTTTCCAAAAAACATCAAGGAAAGATTTGTTTTTTTTTAACATGACAAACATGCATGCACAGAGGAACACTGCTGCAAGTTTATTTCAACACATTAAATTGGATTAATTTAAAAGCAAAAACAAAGACATGCAATAAAAACATATTTTCTATTTTATTCTTATACCAATAACAATCACAAAAAGAAATTATCCTTAATTAATAGATGAACAACTAAACAAAGCAGAAACAGGGGCAGTTGAAACCATGGGTCTTCTTATCAGCGTAAAACACCTGGAGTTCCACTCATACAGACAGATGACCAGCCTGCAGCAGTGTGTTGAACTTATACCTTCCTGGGCTGCAGAGGGAAAACGATGCTTGACTTTGTGGCTGAAACCCACTAATTATAGACTAAAATAGTTCCTGTCACAGGTTTACTGTCTGAGGGTAATTGGTGTTGTTGTTGTATACTTACAGTTACTTATGGAAGGCCTAAGAACCTTCACATCTCAAAGCACCAGTTTTGATCTGGCTTGGAAGAAGAAAAAAAAATCACAATTTTAGAAATATTAGTAATAAAAAAAAAACACTGCCTTAAAAAATAAGCATAAAGTGCAAATCAAGTCTGGAAAGGGCTGTTGTTTTTTGATATGCTGGAAGTTCTGTTATGGCCCTTATTTGAGGGGATGACATTATCTGTTAGTTTAAAGAAGCTAAAGCTAACAGATAATGTCATCCCCTCAAATATAGTTATAGTATCAGCTGGACAGCTGCAGTCACCATATTTAACAACAAATCCTAGAGTGTCACCTGTTTTTCAGTATTTTGTCCTGTTTCTCACCTAGAAATAGCTATTGGCTCAGTTTTCACTGTGACTAACTTTATGTGCTCTTTTCCATCTTTTTGAGATGAAAACTTGCTCGGAGCTTCTTTTTGTTTCTTTCCTGAACAAAGCCACCCGTGGAGCTAGTTTACCCTTACCTTTTCTAACATACAAAGTATTCATGGATCAGTCTTTCTACATTACTTTTGTGTTTCCGCCTCTCTCTTCTTGAAGCCCCAGTTGGAATAAAGCCTCTTACACTAAGCCTGGTTTTGCTGGAGGTTTCTTCCTGCTAAAGGGGAGTTTCGTCTTCTGTCTGCATGCATGCTTGGTGTGAGGGATTGATGCAGAGTAAACAACAAGGTGAAAGCATATGTCTGCTGTGGCTACATGCTCATTCAGGAGGAAACATTCCTGCAACTGAAATAATTCAAAGCAATCAGCTGGGTTTCCTTAGATAGAAAACGTTTACCGGGTCTGTGTGTATGATGTGATTAAATTGTCTATATAGTGCCTTAAGTTGATGTATTGTGAATGAGTGGTATATAAATAAACTAAACTGAATCAAAAAAGTTAGAATCCATTTATTTTAAAAATCATTTTATTTAAAAAAAAAAAGATTTTCAATCTTGGATGATTTAAAATAGCTGTGAAAGATGTTACTTCCTGGTTTCAAGCATTAAAATTAGTTTCTGAAGTGAGACTCTGTAAAAACATTTCAAAGAGTTAAAATCACACTTTAAGTAAAAAACAACAAAAAAGCTATATTAGTGTATTTGATTAAATCCATATTAGTTTGTTCTTAAAGCTGGTTAATGACCATAGTCAAGAGGGGCAAAGAACATTTTTCTCTTCTCAGTCTACAGATTATTCAAACCGTTCTACCTCCGTCATCCACTTTATCATAACCACACCAGCCGCATTTACTGGCTAAATTCTTTTGGGCACCTTTAAAGCCATTCCTGGGTTTTATGTCACTTATCACTGCTCCTCAGTACTCAAGGTCTCCGTTTTAATTGTTCATCCCTGATCCAGTTGCCTTTTTTTATCAATAAAACTCCATTCAGCCAAGCATCTGCCTGGGTCCTTGATGAACACAATCACTTTTTCTGGGATAACAGTTGTTTTAAAATAGCAGAACTCCAGGTTATTCTTGACCCCTCTTGGACTACTAGCCATATGCTTCCCCCTCCACGATTAATTTGGATTTCCACTATATGAAGAGAAGAAAAGTCTGTCCTGCAGGTACTTTCTTAAAAAACTTATAACTGAACTTAAATAAAAAAAAAAATCCTCCAATACCCCCTCAAAACTACTACTTTTTGATACTGTGAATAATTAAGTTTACTATACATGTCTATTTGATTAGTGGGCACATATAGAGTCTTCTTCTTTAGGAAGATGTAAGAAGTTTACTGAATTCAAGATATATAGTCCCTTGGGGTTTATGGGCTGAGACCCAGAGAACCTGGAAGAAGCTGATTCCTTTTATGCAGAAGTTTTAGAAGTTAGAGCTCTATGAGACAGAGGATTTCGGCCTGGTTTGGTTTAACCTTCAGCTGCAGGGAGATTGCAGTCAGGAAGCAAACAATTATTCAAAACAAGGGTTAGAGAAAAGAAGGCGGTACGTCAATAAGCATAAAAAGGTTCTGTATGAGATTTAGGAAGAAAATAATGTTACCCATCATGCTTTGGCACAACATCGCAGCAAGCTATTTCACACTATATGAAAACCATTCTTGTACTGGATGGAAGATTTTAAAAAGGTAGACCTTATGCTTTATCTGTTTAAAGGAGATTAACAGTAGAGTGTCTAATCTCAAGTTAAAAGCTCAAGTTAAAAGAAGAAATATCTAAGCTGCTGCTGCTCAGGTGACAGATCTCTTTGTAAGAGCAAAACTAAGCAATGCATGTCCACCGTGACACAGCTGCAACTTAATATTTTATCTGCTGCTATTTTCAAATCATTCCTGTTTTTTTGTCTCTAAATTGAACCTGAACCAGACACTTTTTACATGTGCACTGGTGCCAGAGTCCAAACAAAACCCTTTACACACACTCTGTCTTCATGTCACGACTTTTTTTATTTTCTATGTGACAGTGGAAACAATGTGGTTCGGTTCAGTGAGCAGACAGTAGAGCGTGAGCCTCTCTACCCACTTGGTAGCTGTGAAAAGTGTCGTCTGATCCATCACACTGTGCTGTGCTGTGTTTTCTATCTACAGCAGGAAGCTGCTTCCCTAGAAAGTGTCTTTTCTGGCCGCTTACATCAAAACTGCAGGTCTCTTCTGTTTTTATACGCACACTGGGGTGCTGAGTGTGAGTGTGTGGTTTGTAGGTTGTGCTGGTACACTGATATATGAAAACACCATTATGGACTGGAAAGGAGATTTATATCCCTTGATATTGGAATAGAAAAGGTTTTCTAAATGGCCGCCCGATTTAGCCTAAGTTAATCCACCAAGTTTCCACTCTCACCTCTGCCAAGTCTCCCTGTCTCTGTTGAAGGAACGCATCCCCACAGCATAATACCATCACCTCCGTGTTTTACTATAGGGATGCTATGATTACTCAGGTTATGTCTGTCTGATCTTAAATGTATTTGAAGATCTAGAAAATGTAGGAGTTAAAAACAATAAAAGAAGAAATATTTGATGGGGAAGAAAACTTCTCACTCTTTGTGACTTATCTACCTTGGAGATTCTTACTTCAGAGATTCAGTGTTTTTGCTCAATCTCTAAAAGAAAAATAAAAGATGCTCAAAGTCTGCACACAGGTAATATACAAAGTTGAACTGATACCAGTTTACTCCACAGCGTAAGTTGTTTTGTCACTTGTGAACTCCACCCATAGGTGATCAAGGCAGGGCAGAGGCAGCAGAAAGTAAACAGACATACAACAGGTGTTTATGCTGTGTTGCCCAACAATAAGAGAGCTGCTGTGTGACTGGATTTGCATATCAGATGACACGTCGGCCACTTAATAGTTCTCTGTTATTCTGTGCACAAGTGCAAACCATGATTGATTCTCTCTCAGATGTAACCGACAGGTGGAGCAACTCCTTAGAAAATTGTCAGGGCTACATTAGCTACTCACAGCAGCCCTTCCAATTGGCACAACAATGGACTTTGGTGCTTATAAACTCAAAGAACGCAAGAGTATGTTTGTTGTTCAGGGTGACTGCAGATGTGGGTTTTAGCAGCAGATTAGAGCCTGAGTGCTGGCAGAGCTGGATCTGGAGATAGAGAACCGGATTAATAAAACTACCAAGACTTTCAAGGATTTAAAGGCCAGAACAGACTGTTTCACTGAATCTGAGCATCTGTTAATGAGTGGACGTGCGGTTATTTATGGAAAGATGGTGATTGGAGTGAGTTGTGCTGCGGCCCAGCCAATCAGATGCTGCATGTGTAGAGCGGTGATCCAGTGTGTCTCCTTTAGACACCAGGAGCTCAAAGAGCCGTGTAAAAATATAAGCAAATGTCTTTCCAGACATTAATTTTTTGAACATTTATTTTTCATTACCTAAGGTTTTTCTCAGTTAAATGATGATGTGGATTTTATTAATTACAGATAAAGTGTAAAAATTAAAAATGATCAGCCAGAGTATGCTATTCAATAAGCTTAGACTCCCTTTATAGACTTAATGAAAAATAGCTATTTTTGTTTTCCTTCATTTTTCCACACTGTTGTAAACTTTCGCACAATTGCCGTTCAGTCTTCCAATCCAAATCACTTCTGCTTCCTCTGATAACATCCCAGCAGGGATGAGTCAGCTGTTTAGTGCTTCTGGTTGACTCACATCTATTTTTCTCTGCATTTTTTTAATCACATTTATCCTTCAGAATTACATATCTGCATTCTGCTGAATCTCTGAGTTATAAAAATGTTCAATACATCGATTTCTGGATTATTTGGGAACTGAAAACGTGTGAAGATGGTTTATGCAGAAGATCGGGACAGTTATTAGGACGAGCTCTAAATTTGTAAGGTGCCCATCAATTTATGTCGATTTAAATCAATGATAGTGTTAAAAAGTATTTAAAGGATTTTTTTTTTTTACATATTTTAGAACCACAGAGTACGACCTGTTTGCCCAACTCAGTCTGAGCAGTTTGAATTACAAGGTCAGCTTGAATACCTTACTTTTTGGACTGAATAAATGCACTATGGGAGAAAATTAGAGCAACAAGAAAATATTTCTGATCAAATGCAGGTCAGTCCAGCCTTTGGTCAAATGATGTAGCTGAACACCAGGCAACCCTGAAAGAAAACTGGTGAGGGTGTTTTCACACCTGAGGTATTTTATCCTTTTAAAACAAACTCTGATTGGTTCCTCACCTTGATGCGGTTTGTCTGTGTAGATGCGAAAACAGCAATCACACTGGAGAACACCTGGATAAGTGGCGTTGTTCTCCAAACAGACATTGGAAATGGTCCTTTATGATGTGGATGTAATCCAACTTAAATCACACAGCTACAAAGGGTTTGCTGCAAAATTGAGCCCAATGTCTTTCTGTTTTTAGATCTATATTTGTTGTAATTATCTTAAAAAACTATCTGTTTATTTATTTCATAAATAATATCCTATAGAGCAGAATCCAAAATAAATGCTTCCTCTCAACATTTATGTTTTTCTTTTTTCTAAAAGATAAAAACAGAAAATAAACAGTTTTTTTGTTTAAAACGACAACAGATTTCCTATTGCAGATATTTAAGAAAAAAGTCATGTTTTATTTAAAGGCCATGTAATATTTGAGGCATAGAATGGCTCTTCCAATTATATGTAAATGTACCTGGTTTAGATCAAAGTATATTAAAGTGTGGGTACGATTAAGACCAATAAATCAGATGAAAAAGGAGATTTTCAATTCTTTGTTAAGATGCTAAGATGTGCTCCAAAAAAGCTGCAAAGCAGCTTTTATTTTATTTATTTATTTTGTAATTCTGCAGAGTAAAAATTAACGGCACACTTTAAAATTTTTGATATATTTCTTTCAGATAATTGAATTCTTGTTTATTATTCTTAGTTTTTTTTTCTGGATGAATAACACTTTAATGTGATAATTGTGACGGTTTCAGAAAAATGTGTTCTGAAAGCCCAGCGGAAGCCTCTCAAGTAGAAAATAATGACAAAATCTGATGTGGACAATACAGCTCTGACCAGAGCACTTTGAAGGGCTTACAAGAGCCAGTCAATGGGGCACCACTGCATATATTTTCTATAGAAGTGGTTTAATAAGATTAGCTTTATTATATTCTGGCGGTCATGCGCAGACAGCTTCATTGGTTCTGTCTTCCACTGATACTAATTTAACAAGCTTTGCTTGAAGCCTCAAGGCAAGAGAGATTGAGAAAGTTCTTTTTTTATATATATAAACACTTGCACTGATTTTGAATATTCAGATCAGCTCTTAGAGAATGCAAACATGTGCCGATAAAGGAATGAGATGATTTCCTCTGTGAGGAATTCCTCTACATCAGGTAACTACAGAGAAGGACATCTATAAAACTTTGGGAGGATTTTCTTCTTCTCTTCTAAGTTTTGTTGGTAGCATTTGTTGTCTGGCCGATTTGGTTCCTTTTAAAGAAGCTGGCAGCACTGTGTGCACATTTTGCTCCTTTGAAGACACACTTCTGAAACTGACACACCAACCTCTATTGTACTTAGTCTGGTCTAGTTTATTTAGAATCATTGATTAAGCTGTTTGTTTCCGTATAAATGTTTAGGAAAATTCAGCTTTAGAGCAATGTATTCAAAAGAAGGAAAATTGTATGCAATAGTATGTTTACATAAACAAAAACAGTGCTGCCGCAGTTATCGCCTTTAGGACAGAACTTGGTCTTCTCGTACATTTCACAAGATTTGAGGCTACAGAGAAAGGAAACTTTGACTATTCCTGTTTGCACAATCTCTCTAGATGAGCCACAGCTCTGATGCTCTCTTATGCTCCATCCTCTTCAGCTCAGCTCTTCTACAAGATTTTGCTTTGGAAACTGAAAAGTCAATCTAAAAAGGATTATTTGCATTTGGAGAACCATTTAATTTTTCATTCGGTCATATAATTTCAAAGAGTTAATGATATGGAAATTGGAAGAGAAACAGGCCCATAGCATCATAGTTTCAGTACCTTACCTAAGACTGAGCCAATCATCCTTTTTCCACAGACCAAACATGTCCTTCGTTAAGGTGAACCCACATGAACTGTTCGTTGCCAAAAAGCTTTGTGATGGTTTTATTTCACCAAACCACAAGGTTCCAGTTAAAATCCCAGTAGAGTTCAGCAAACTCCCCATGCAATAGAATATAAAATGCTTTTTCCTGCCAGGTCTCTATAGCAGTTTGCATATATAATAGTTTTCTTATACCCCTTTCCAGGTCGCCAAAAAACCCATTTAAACCCGGGTACAATCTGCTTTTAGTGGCAGTAGGAACAGCTCCCTTACCCCTGGTCCAACTCGGCAAGCGACCCGCGTTAAAATCGCCTTCAAGCGACTCGGCTCCAATTGGCATACAGGGGGAACAGCAAAGCCGAGTCAACTCATTAATTTATATGATACCATTGATGCCGTTTAGGGTTAAACATAGATTTCAAACACAGAAACTGAAACCTGCTGTTGCAACAGCTCATTTACAGCAGGAAGTGATCAGCTTTTTCCATTTGTTTCTCTTTGTGTCTCTTTTTTGATGTCTCTGTGAAGGTAAAAAACAAACAAACCAAAGAAACTAATCCTTACTAGTCACAGCGGAGGATTAGACTCACAGCAGAGACAAGCAGAGATGGGAGGTAAGAAAAAAAGAGAGGCAGAGGAAATCCATTTGGTTTTATGAGTTAATAATCCCCAGGATAAGTAGCTAAGAAAAGCTACCGTTTAAAGGCCAGAGGATATGCCTCTACTGCAGTGCCAGATTTAGAAAATTTTACATAGGGGTGTAAAAGGAGCCACAGAATGTCTAAACCAGGTAGCAAAGCTGGACACCTTTAATAAAAATATTAGAAAGCTCTTAGATGTAACTGGAATAAACAGAACCTAAAAAACACCTAAAATAATTCTTATTTTTTAATTTTCGCTTTTAAGGAACAAATTCAACAATTAGGTACAGTGTGGTCTAACTGAAAAAAAAAGAAAAAAACAAATGTCCCCCATAATAAATACATAGAGAGCACTAATATAGAAAAAAAAACAACAATTATTTACTATACTTTTAGAATAGCTTAAAGCAGCAATTGTTCTGCCAGACAGCAAAATGTCTTACAAAGGGAACCTCATCCAATATATCTGCACTGGAACTTATACAGTGAATGATTATATACCAGGTGGTCCATCTTAGACTTAGACTTGACTTTATTAATCCCTTGGGATTACTCCCTTCGGGAAATTGTATTTCCAGTAGCAGGAAAAATTGCACATACAAGAAAAAAACGGGTGTTTAGGCACAGTATATACAATAGAAAAATAAAATCTATTAAATAAGATGTAGGAAGATGTATTTGGGGATGAGGATAGACAAATAAATACAGAGGGCTATAGCAAAAACAATGACTTAAATTAACAGTTATATAGTGTATCTGGTGGTGTTCTTGGTTATCTGGATAGTCCAGATATCCTTACTTTTCTCCTTTATCAGTTTCACATTCGTTGTCTTCTTTCTCTCTTTTTGATGTCTTCACCACTTATGCAAACATAAATTTTCCTTATCTGTATCACTCATCATTTATCATTTTTTTGCACATTTAGTGGCTTCCTTAACCTTTGACCCTCCTGGTCTCTCTATCATCCATCCTTAATCCAATCTCACAGTCTTTTCTTAACTCTCATTCCTCGCTTTTGGCAAAGACACAATAAATGCATCCACTTAAAAATGTCATTTTTATGTGCAATGTGTAAGCATCACAGTTTGATAGAAAATTAGGCAAGACGAGTTAATTTGTGTAGCACAATTCATGGACTTTTTAGGCAAAGCTATGAAGACACTTTTGCAGTAATCAATTCTACAAAACATAAATGCATGAATAAGTTTTAAAAAAGAGTTTTTCTAGATTCTGCTTGGACATTAGTCCTTTAATCCTGTAAATGTTCTTCAGGTGATCAAAGGCTGACTGAGAAACTGACTTTATGTGCCTCTGAAGGTCCATCCAGACAGCAAGATTTCAGCCATAATCTGTCTTTTCTTGCTGTTGTATCTGAAGCTGTGTGCTAATTCGGGATCTCTCCTCGTTTAGTCCAAAGATCATTACCTCAGTTTTGCTTTTATTCAGTTAGAGGAAATGATGGTGCATCCACATATTGATCTATTCTGAGCATCTAGCCAATGCCCTGATGGATTTATAGTCACCTGGTGACTTTGTGGTGTAAAGCTGTGTGTCATCTCCATAGTTATGGTGACTTATCTTGTTTTTTTTTCTATAATCTAAACTAATGGGATTATGTAGATGTTTAATAGGAGGGGTACCAGAATAGAGCCTAGAGGAACACATGTGAATTTTCTGGTCTCTGATTTAAAGTTCCCTACTCAGAACTAATAAAATCAAGTGATTGACAGTGTCAAATGCTGCACTGAGGTCCAATAATACCAGCACAGTGGTTCTTCGAGAGTTTCAATTGCAAATGTCATTCAACATCTTACTCAAGGCAGTCTCTGTACTGTACCACGGAAACTTGACTGGAAGCCATCAAAGCAGCAGGTCATTGTTAAGAAGGTATTTACCTGTTGAAACACAACTTTTTCAGTACTTTTACTGATTAAGGGAAGGTTTGAGGTGGTCCTGTAGTTTTGCAGTATTAATTTATACAAGTTTCTCTTTTTCAACGAAACTTAATAATTGCTGTTTTCAAGGCTTGGGTGAAAGCACTCGACATAAGGTATATGTTTCTAATTTAAATCAAATTAGACTCTGAAACAGGTAAAAATTTCTTAACAAACATGTGGGTTAAACGTAAAGACAGCAGGAAGAAGAGCTCCAGGTTGTTTAATTAGATCAAAATCTGATAAATGTGTCTTGAATTTCAGCATTAGGACTAGATTTTAACTGGGTTTATTCTATTTGGAGGCAGTATCGACATTGATGTACAGACTGCTTTTCTAATATCTGCATTTTTACAGTAGAGTTTAAGCCCGGGGCCCTGTACAGAGGCTTTGGTCCTTGGATGTCTCAGGTTTGAATCATGGCCTGGTGACCTTTCTCTTGTCCCCTTTGTCCACCTCTATCCCCCTCTCTCTAATCCCATTTCCTGTATGCCTACTTTTAAATAGTCCACAATAAAGTCTACTAGGGTGAGATATAAATAAATATCCCATTTATTATCGTTGTGGCAAGAAGGCCACAGCGATATGAAGCCAGAAAAAAATATCACATTCCCAAAGGTCCCACAAGCAGTTTGATTTAGAACTGCTCCCCCTATTCACCTTTGCACTCCTGAAACTGCTGCACCATACCCAGAGGTCTGGCATGCAGTTGTGTTTGTAAACAGGTTGATCTCTGCCTCATTAAAAATCAGTGATGAACTGCAGACTCGGGCCAACTTTATTATCAGCCAGGATAGAGATCTCTCCACTTTCAAACCTTTCAGGAGCTTATTTGAAATTCAAGACACATTTATCAGATTTTGATCTAATTAAACAACCTGGAGCTTTAAAGAAAGCAGGGACCGGCTATTATCTGACTTCATTTGCCACAGGCACTGCATGAAAAATGGTTCCCACATCCTTCACAGCTTTAAGCCAACTGTCTCACCACGTCTGCTCCTGCAGCTGTTTACATATTTAATCTGTGCTACAAACTTAATCTTTGCTCAACTCGCATTTTGCTTTCCTGCCGCAACTTTTTTTTTTACCTTTGTCTATTGTATTTATCTCCTTTCAAAACTTGTTTCTAAATTCCATGTACAGATCATTAAATCAGCTTTTATTCTGGTAGAAGTTTTTTTACACTCTTTCGTTGTTGTAACCCTGAGATGCAGGATTCACTAATATCAAACTAATGCAAGTCATGCTTTCTCTACATTAAGGCAATATTTCATTGCACACACTGTGAAACCTTGATATCAAGCAGCAAAAAAACAAAGCAAAAATCCCTGTGTTTGCAGGAAACTGTAATGCTTGCATCTATAGAGCTTCGTGATAGCTAAGGAAATAAGTCCATATTATCATTAGATGTTACATTTAGCATTGTTAAAATTTGTTGCATTTAAATAACATTTACCAATATTTTCTTCCTCTATTAAACAATATTTCGACCAAATTATTTCTGATCTTTAGCATGTCTGTCACTGAGTTCTATGTTTTGTTGGTTTAAAGGGCAGAGAATCTATCCAGCTGGTCCAGCATACTGCTGGCATTCAGACAGCAAATGCATGGCACTTTAAATATATTTGTAATTACAATATTTCTTCCATGTTGCACTTTCTGATGCAGTTTTGTGTACCATAATGAGAAAAACGTATTAATCTTAATCTGGATCTTGTAAAGTACTACTTTTCTCAAATGAATCAGCAACCAGAGGAAGTACAGTTGGAGGTATGGACTTGTCTTTTATAACAGCTTTGTGTTAAAAGAACATGTGAGCCATCTGCTGGTGTTCTTGGGTATCACATAATATCTCTGGCTGGTACCCTACAAAGAAAAACCAAACTATGTCAGAAAGACTTAATACCTGATTATGTCTTCCTGAAAACTTTGGGTTAAATTCTAAAAGCTCCTTTTGTTTCCACTTTTATGGAGCTTTTTACCTTCATGAAACAAATGCAATTTAAAAAAGAGGTGGGCAGTCCAGCTTCAGTCAAAAAGCCTATACAAAGATTAGTCCCAACCATTTTCATTTCCAGCTTCACAGCATAGACAGGGGCACTGATCCAAATGCCACAAATCTGTAAAGACTCTTTAGGTAAGGTGAAAGTATATCATTGGTCACTGTGATAAGTGCTTTCTGAATGGTGCTGGTAGTAAGGAAGGAGGTTAGAAACGAAGTCTGTATGCTTTCTATCGTCGATCCTTTAAAGTAGGGAACTGGCAAAGTTCCTGTCTTTCACTAAGGACCTATAAGGAATCCTACAGTGGTCTAAAATGTTTTGCATGCAGGACGTATGAGCACAGAACAGCCCTTAAGGAAATGAACAAAATACATCACTTCTTCACCAAAACAAGCTTAAACAGGAAGGCAACTGGTCTTTTCTTAGTTTCTCCTATCCAGGAGTCCATGTTAGTTCTGTTGGCTCGCACCAAAGCATTTTTCTATGCTGCACCATTAACTGAGAGAGGCAGCAACTCTGGGCAGGATTCAATTGTACATTTCCACCTCAACAACAAAGGAGAAACCTGATAGGAAGTCAGATGGATCACTGACTTCCTATCTGACAGGAGGCAGCATGTGAGGCTGGGAAGCCACACCTCCAACAGCCAGACCA
>JAUZNJ010028430.1:0-41571 GCA_034780135.1 Jordanella pulchra | reverse complement strand
CATTTTACGGCACTAGTGGCTCGTTTTTCTGACAGTAGGCTGACAGGAAAGGGGGCATGAGAGAGGGGGGGAGACATTCGGGAAAGGACCACAAGCCGGATTCGAACCTGGGTCGCCCGCGTCGAGGACTAAGGCCTCCGTACATGGGTGCGCACTAACCACTGCGCCACCTGCACGCCCATGACCTATTTTTTTAAGGAATTTTCAAAACAATCTCTATCATGCTGCTGACAATGCTTCCATGTCACTGCACTGGATACAGTTGCCAAAAAATGTTTTAATGGAGCATTAAAACTAATGTTACAAAGAGTTTAAAGTAGAGAAAGAGAGCAAATCAATTGACTCTAGTTTCTGTGGTGGAAGTAAAAGAGCTACAGTCAACTGAAGTAGGCATCATCTAGTTTATCTTGGTCAAAATATAAAATCTTCTAAGATTAAAGAGGGAGAGGAAATATGTGATCAAGCATTGTCCTGCATGAAAATCATGTTTTTCTTGAACGATACCGACTTCTTCCTTTACCATTGCTTGAGGAAGGTGTGCTGAAGAAACTGGCAGTAGGTCTTGGAGTTTAGCTGCACTTCATCCTCAACCTGAAAAGGTCCCATAATTTTATCTTTGATGGTAGTAGCACATACCAGTAGCCCACCTCCACCTCACTGGTGTCTGGGTCAGAGTGGAGCTCTCTGCCCTTTACTGATCCAGCCTGGGGTTCATCAAGAGTCACTCTCATTTCATCAGTCCATAAAACCTTAGACAAATCAGTCTTAATATATTTCTTGGCCCAGTCTTGACCTTTTAATCCTATGTTTCCTGTTCAAAGGTGGTCGTTTTTCAGCCTTCCTTAACTGTTCCTAGATGCCCCTGAGTATAGCATACTTTCTGCTTATTGATTAATGTTGTAGCTCTAAAATATGACAAAACTGGTGGTAAATGGGATCTTGGCAGCTTCAGCTTGATTTTCCTCAATTCATGGGCAGTTATTTTCAGCTTTTTTTCTCAATACGCTTCTTGTGACCCTGTTGGCTATTTGCCATGAAACACTTGATTGCCCCCCCTCCCCTCCTTTTTTCATTACTGTGAGGGCTCACTTCGGCGAGAGAAATTCCTGCTGTGATGTATATTTGAAAAGAAGTTTTTGACAAAGAAGTCAAAATTGAAATTGTCAGCATATTTCTTCTAAACACTCTTCTGTAAATGGGAGAAAATGGAAATCAACTCAATATGTTTGATGTTGGTCTTTTGGGATGAAGCAACAATGAACACAAATGATTGAAATGCGATGAGTGTATAACCATTCTTTTGTCTTTCAAATGCTAAATATATTAGCAAAGCATTAGAGTAATTTGATATATTAACATCTTCGTTTTTCGCTTCTGATAACTAGCTTTTGTATTTACTATTTAAATAATGTCTAAGGATCTAGGATGACACTTATTCATGACAAAACTCTTGATAACAGTTGTTTCTGGCTGCTATCAGAGCTGGATTTTAACATGCTGTAGGATTAATCCTAACAAGGCATTTTTTCTGGCTGAACCATTAGCATTGAAACCCCCTCCCTACCCTGTGGCTCCCCTCCTACGCCTGTTGATGGATAATGGTGTCGTATTCCCTTTGGAGCAGTATCTCCATGAGCCACGATCTGTGGAGAGACGTGGGAGGTCACGATGAGCATGAGGGGCCCCCCATTTTTCAGCATCCTGTTGAATTTTTTTTTTTTTAAGTGAAGTCACAAAGAACACTTGCATAAGTCAGAGAATGGCAGACTTCACATTGTCAATTCTGAGTGTTTTCAAACTTACCCCACACTAAGTCTATGGATAAAAATGTGTCTAATGTACAAAAGTTCAAGCAACATGGTAGCAAATCTGCAAGCTTAAAAAAATCAAAGATTGATTTTATTTGTTGCATTTCCAAAACAACACCTCTTCCCTAAACTGTAAAACCTGTAAAATGTTTTTTCTGTAATTTGCCACTCTTTGTGGTGCAGTCTTTATGTTAGAATTAAAAATATGTGTCTTAAGCCTCACAAAAGTGGAGAAAATTCAATATAAGACATGCATAAGTAATTGTTTGTGTTTTTTGTAGGTGGGGAATTGACATGGTGTTATGGTGTGTCAGTATAATTTGTCTGTGCTGTTATTCTCTGTCAGAGTGTATACCCACACATTTTTTATCGTGCCACTGTGTATACTTTTCCCATTGCCTTTTTGCAATGATTAATGACTCTCAAAGACTGCCTGTGGGATGAGATCAGGTGCAACAAGATTTAACTCAGCAGAAAACACTCAATTCTATTCCTACACATTCAATTAAACAGTCCCTGTGGCTTTTTTTTCCTTTTACTCTGCTCACCCTGCTGACTCATTCCTTGCTGAGTGTTCCCATCACACTGCTCAGTCAGAGAGCTACCATAGAAATACCTTTTTTCAAGTCTTTTGTTTTGCAGTTTTAACCTGACTCTTAATTCCAAAGCTGTAGATTAATGTTTTTTTTTTCAGCATATAGTGTGTATTCGATTTATTTTGTATTTTTGTGCTGCTGGAAAAAAAAAATATTGCAATACAACCATTTTACACTTAAAATCGTGAATAATTCAGTGTTTTAAGGATGTATTAGGTGTGTCAGTAATAGCATGTTCTCTTTTTTTAAATGGATTAATTAATTTCTGTTGAAATATTTTTAAATTGATCAGATTATCTAGGACAGGGCTGCTCAAGTCCAGTCCTCAAGAGCTCCGTCCTGTAGCTTTTAGTCACATCTCTTCTCTAACAAACCTGAATCTAAAGCCTTAGTCCCCTCATTTAGTTCAGCAGAGGTTTGGTAATGAGCCGCTCATTTGATTCAGGTGTGTTAAAAATGAGGTGCATCAAAAAGTTGCAGGATAGTAGCTCGTAAGGACTGGACTCGAGCAGCCCTGATCTAGGATTTGTCTTTGTTTGGTAAAATAATAGATTCCTTTTTTCTTAGGCTGGAGATACAATATGACACAGATCTATTCTAACATTCAATATGTGAAATACAAGAGAACAAGACGGGAAGAAGGAAGTAGTTCAGAGAATATTCTTACTTATTCAAAGTTGTTTCTATCTGCAATCGAAGCAATAATTATAGGGTTTAAAAAATACTTAAACAACAGCAGATGAATCTTTAATAGGATGTCCACCGTGGAGGAACTTTGAAGAAAACTTGTTACATAATTCTAGGACAGGGCTGCATTGTTTTGGGGGGACGATAACATTGTTGCCTTGCAGCAAGAAGGTTCAGGGTTCAATTCCCGGTCCTGGGTCTTCTGCATGGAGTTTCCATGTTCTCCCCGTGCATGCATGGGTTCTCTACCGCAGGCCAAAAGCATGACTGTTGGGTTAATTGAATTCTCTAAATTAGCCTCAGGTGTGAGTGTGTGCATGGTTGTATGTCTCTGTGTGATAATTTACCAGAAGATTATAATTATATAAAGTAACTAGAAATGAAAGTTGAGGCAAATTAATAAAGGGTAAACAGTCTGTAACAGTCTCTCCAGACACATATGGTACCACATCATTGGTTCAGTTAGTTCGGTGAGCATTAGCATTCAGACTTTTGCTTCGACACCATCAAAGTTGAATCAGAAAGATTATTTTAGATAAAAACACAAAAACATCTATTCTACCTAATTTTACACCAAAGAAGAGCAAATATTAAGCACCCGGAAAGAGGAAAGGATGAATGTTACTGTTGTCAACCAATAGAACTTCATCATACTGGATATAAATAAACCAATAATGTAATGTAACTGTTTTCTACAAATTGCAGGTTGGAGCTTCAGCATGGGGTCAGCCTACCAATTTCACAGCTGGAGGGTTTTTGTCGTTGTTTGTGCCCTGCCATGTGTGTGTGCTGTGGTGGCTCTTACCTTTATGCCAGAAAGCCCCAGATACTACCTTGAGGTAATGAACCCTCTTTGAGTTACTAACTAGTATTTACCCTAACACTGGTCTGCTATGTATACCGCGTCAGTCATTTCTGTAACAATGCTGTCCACAGCTGATTAAGATGATTTAGCACAAAAAGTATTAGCAACAATTTAGGTATGAAGAGGAGTAAATGTTTGGCCAGACTAAAACTGTGAGTCATGCAGAACTGTTAAGAAAAGGCTTTCTGCTTATTTGGGAAACACAAGTATAGAGACGTGTGACAGTGGGTTGGCTGCAGGAGGATCAATATCCTTTGAAGCAAAGTGAGTCACCACTGTCGTGACTCTCATCGCCTAGATATCAAAGGACCGTATTCATGTACAGTAATTGCTGATGTCAAGTTGTTGCTGTGAGATGGGTCCCGTAAATGTGTTTCATCCTCCCTGTCACCTGCTTTTTTTTTTCTCTCTCTCCTTCCTGACAGGTTGGGAAGCACGACGAGGGCTGGATGATCCTCAAGCAGATCCACGACGCCAACATGAGGGCACGTGGGCTGCCAGAGAAAGTCTTTACTGTGAGTGTTTGCTCCCGATGTTTCACAGTCTCAGCTGGGCTTTCCTATGCTTAAGGAAGCAAAGAGGCTTATTTTCTGCCACCACAGGGACAGGTTTGAATTCTTTCACCATACAGGATCATGTCTGAATTACGACAGGGTCTGAAAGCTGTTTCTTGTCATTCAGACTTATTTGGTGCATGAGCTGCACTTTGGGAAAGCTGCTTAGTCAAGACAAGTTTCTTGAATTAATTCTGCACTACATATATAAATTTTAGGCTGTTTACTGATATTAAAAAATAATTCTCACCGTAAGACGTAAATACATCATATATAGGATTCTTAAGAATTTAGTAATTGGTACATTTGAAATTATATCCCACTTATTACTGTCTAATAACAGGGTTTTATTTGGGAATGGGCAAAATCACTTTACAAACACAGAATTTTATATTCTATTGTGATTTTCTGGGACAAATAAAAAAAGTAGGGAATTTAATATGGAAGAAAAATCATACATAACAGTTGATAGATTTTATTTACAAAAATAAGATGGCATACATTGATCCTTACCCCTGTTTACTCTGAAACTCCTGAAAACAATCTAGTTAACCATAAACCTTCAAAAGATGAAATGTCTTTGTCTGTTGAGCTTGTTCTCAATATAAATACTTCTCTTCTCTGAAAGAACATAAGATTTTACTACATAAGATTAGGTTCACAAGTATCTAAATCAAGTCAAAGCGGTAAAACAAAAATTCATAAAACAAATTCACCAACCAATAAAGTTAAATAAGTTCAACATAAAAAGTATTTATTTTAGTAAGTTGAGGTTTTAACAATAACCAAACAAAGGGCGGCAGGTATCATCAGGGTCTCTCAAGGCCAACGGATAATTAAAAACGCCATATGTGGCTAAAAATGAAAATCACTCTTACCTTCCAAATGACATAAGACTACAAAACCTCGGTGGCTGGCCACAAAAAAAGAGAAAAAGTAAAAGATGATGGCAGGAAATCCCTACAAAACTTCCCATCCAACAAAAAAAAAAAACTCTTAAGGATAACAGTATAAAACCATTGCTATCAATACATAAACTAAGAGCCATCCACCGAATAATATGTCAGCCAACCAAAGTCACAGATGCCCAAGAAGAAATGGCATGGCTCTGGATCTCTAAGCTTTTATACACTGAGGAGGAGAGAGTGAATTCAGCTGCACATCAGGGTGGGACATACCTGCAAAACGAACAGAAAATCAACTTCTTCTAAGATGGGAACCATAACAGGTCAGTGGATGTTTCAATTAAAACAACAACAACAAAAAAAAAGTAATTCATCAAGGGTCATGACAGGCAGGTCAGGGAGAAAGAAGTGGAGAAGTTAAAGCAAAGTTGGTTTATAAAAAAATAAAAACAAAAAAAACACCCCAAGCTTTGAACATCTCTGTCTAGCCCTTAGAAATGGAAAAAATAATGCATAATTGTAAACTAGCTGCAAAGTTTGGCTTTCGACCCAAACCAACAATCAAGCGTTAATTAAAGAAGCAGACACCTTTTTCGTAGTTATGCAGTGTAAGCCAGGAGCAGATGCATATAAGGAACTTAATATAGATCGCTAAACACTTACAGGAAATAAAGAAGGCAGCAGTCATACACATGGAACTGTGGAAAGAACAAAATAAGGAGAAGAGAGCTAATGTGGTTGAGTAAATTAGGGGAAAGATAACTCAAGCTGGCGAGGATGAGAATCAGCTTAGACAGTGAAAGCAGAGAGACACCAATGAACCTTGTGGAGCTAAACAAAAAAAAAAACAACATAAATTTACAAAGAACACAAGAATGGACTTGCTAAATAGATAAAAAAGAAGCAACTGAAAAGTCTGCTACAGATTTCCACAAATGACACATTGAATATAGCCAACAAAGGGTGCCCCGATCACATTAGACCAAAATGAGGAAAATAAACAACCTGTGAATATTACTAGGACACACTGCACAAGCACTAAAAATCAGAAGGGACAGAGCTTTTTCTTTAGTGGCTAAAAATCAATGAATCTCTAACTGCTGAGGGAAAAAATTTTTTTCAGGTTAACTAAAAAATAAATAAAAGTACACCAGTGTAGTTGTGACACTTTTATGTATTTCTTTATTGCATTTATGTTTTTTAGCTTTTCTCTTTATATCATACAAATCTTTCTGGTCAGCTACAGCTGACCAAATGGTGTGACTTTACATCATCATAGCAGAACGCATTGAGCAAGTTCTTTTTCTTTATAGTAATAGAGGCTAAAAGCCTTATTTCTGTAAACCATCAATTTCAGATATTCTAGGATATAGATGCATGTGACAAATATAAGAATAACTTATCAAACCTGAATTTAACCATGTTTCCAGTCAATATTTATGCTACTTTCCATTGCTAATTTAACAGGTAAACAGGATAAAAATCCCCAGACAGCTGGATGAATTAGTTGAAATGGAATCTGGATCAGGAAACCCAATTTCCAAAGGCTTCTTTAGGATAAAAGCTGAAATTCATGGGGTAAGTATATCTGTTTTTTTTTTCCATCATCCTCTTTCTTAATATCAATGTAAAACCCCAATAAAGCTTTGTTTTTAATTTCTGTTCTAGATATATCTAAACCTCATGAAGTGCTTCAACTACCCGATGAAGGAAAACATGATGCGCCTGGCAGTGGTGTGGTTCACGCTGTCCTTTGGGTGAGACACGTTTCTGTTTCGAAAACAACAGCTACATCACAGCTCTGTCATCGTTTCTCTCTGCTGTGCAAAAGTTCAGAGATCAATCACAGACTGTGGATCAATAAGGATACAGTGGAGAGTCATAAAGAATAAGAAAGAAAATTAAGAAATAGCTTTTTCACAAATGATGTTCATTGGTCTTGTTTGTCTTTTTTTATCAGAGCTTAAGTTCAACATTTTTTGTCTAATATCTGCTTCTTGATGTGTTATAAAAAACAGTGTCTCTATAATTACAGGTATTACGGCCTATCTGTTTGGTTCCCTGATGTCATCAAACACCTTCAGGCAGATGAATACGCCTCTAAAGTGCAGATCCACAATAACGAACGCATTGAAGATTTCACCTTTAACTTCACCCTGGAGAACCAGATCCACAAAAACGGCATTTTTATTCACGACCAGTAAGACATCAACTCCAATAAAGCACCAATAGATGCAAAATCTTTAAAAAGTAGTATGAGTGTTCTGTTTATCAGCATTAGTAATTGACGATTAACCTATTGATAACAAAATGGTTCTTCTTTAGTTTCGTCAATATGAAGCTTAAGTCCGTCACCTTCATTGACTCCACGTTCAGAAACTGTTACTTCGACGATGTGACGTCGGTGGGTTCCCTGTTCAGGAACTGCACATTTATTGACAGTTCCTTCTTCAATACAGGTGAGAACCTGCCTTTACTCTTAAAATGGGAAGGATAGGCGAACATTGAATTCTGGCAGGACATTTATGTGTTGTTTTTTTTACAATGCCAGACCCAGCAAGATAATTTTAACAAAGCAGGTGGTTCAACAAAAAGAAAATCAGCCTTCTTCTTCCACCTTTCTTCTCCCCACATTTGGACTAAACTCATGGGGTATGCTGTAGAAAAGCTTTAAAGAGGAACGAACAAAGATCCCTCTATCTCTGACTCCCATGTTTCTAAAATGTTACAGTTCGAGACCTCTTTCCCAATCACAGGAATGGAGTAGAATAAACCACAATATGTTGTAGGCAATTTGCCCATTTTAATATTAAATGTTAGAGGTAGGTCATGAAGTATTCAAATCTCTAATCCAAATATTGTCCCTCTTTCAGGAATTATCTCAACAAAACAAATCCAAAACATTTTTTTTTTGTATCAATGACAAATCGTGGGATCTTCCACATTTTCAATAACGTCTTGCTGGAATCAGTTTCTTAACCAGCATATAAATTCTTATTCTAGCACAGAAACACATGATCCGTTTTTAATTAAATATTTGCACAAAAAAGGCCTTTGTAACCATACGTTCCGCTATGCTTTGTTCTCTCTGCAGATATCGATGATTCTAAGCTGGTAGAGGGTACAGAGGTGATAAACAGCACTTTTACTCACAACAAGACTGGCTGCCAGATGACATTTGATGATGACTACAGCGCCTACTGGGTTTACTTCATCAACTTTCTGGGAACACTGGCTGTTCTTCCTGGCAACATTGTGTCTGCTCTTCTGATGGACAAAATTGGTCGTTTGTCCATGTTAGGTAAGATTTACGGTTGAATGATAAGATGCATACTCTTTTTTCACTCTCTAAATCAGCACAAACCTTTTTTCAGATTTCAGTAGCTTATATAGATGTCCTTGGAAGTTAGAACAATCCCCATTAAAACTGTATGACTTAGGTCTTGTCTTAGGTATCCTTCCACAGTCTTCTCAAAGTAATTTGCTGGATTTCTGCACCATTTTTTCTGATGGTACTAGTCTAATCCAGGCCCACCTTTTCTGCAAAGGCCTTAATATTTGATGGAATTGAGATCAGAGCTTAATAACATCCTCTTTTAACTACAGATTGTTTTCTGTCATTAATAACTAATTCAGCAATATACACAGGGTGTTTTTCTGTTTAGAAAACTCTAACTTAATGAATTGTCTTAAGATATTGCTTTGGTTTCCACATCATGTCTTTTTGGTGAGGCTGCCACCACCTTAGTTCAATCAGACCACAGGATATATCTGGATAGACTAAGGTCTCTTTGCAAACTAAAATCTGGCTTTTCATGCTTTTTTCAGTGTGATGGCTTTTTAAAAGTGGTCCTTCAGCCCAGAGCAATAGCAACATTATTTTTTTATCTGTGAATTATAACTCTTACCATCTTAGGTCAATCTTTACAATATTATTTGCTTTTGTTCTGGGGTGGATGAGCATTTATCTCATACTGGAAGTAGGACATTCCCGTCTTGAAAACGAGGAACAGTTTAGTTTAGTTTTGATATAATTGCTGCTATAAATACTGTCAAATATCTTTTTATTCGATGTATAAATTGATAATGAATTACTAAGTTGACCGTTAAATGATAAAATGAAACACGCCTGCTTTTACCTCTACACATCTATCAGGTGGCTCCATGATTCTGTCAGGCATCAGCTGTTTCTTCTTGTGGTTCGGCACCAGTGAGTCCATGATGATTTTCATGTTGTGCCTTTACAACGGTCTGAGCATCTCTGCCTGGAACTCCCTGGATGTGGTCACTACAGAGTCTTTCCCTACTGTCAGGAGGTGGGTAGCAAGATGGATTTATTGACGCATGGGAAAATAAAAGCTGAAAACATTTTGAACTGATTAAAAGTTCTTATTTTTTTCAACTGATGTTTGCATTTATTCTGTTTCTCTCTGCAGAGGAACAGGCTTTGGTTTCTGTAACGCTCTGTGTAAGCTTGCTGCTGTTCTGGGGAACCTGATCTTTGGATCACTTGTTGGCATCACCAAGGCTGTCCCTATCCTCATGGCCTCTTCAGTGCTGGTTGGAGGAGGGCTGGTCGGACTGCGGTTGCCTGACACTCGAGCAAACGTCCTTATGTAACGCTGAATTGAAGCCTGTCAACTTTGATCAATCCTGTGAGTTCTAAAGAAGGCCAAAAGAGGTTTCCATAGGGAGTGCAAGTGGCTTGGTTAGTTCTCAGTGTGTTATTTTTACTAATATTTGATGTTTGTTGCCTTGAAAAAGTATTTACACCATTTTTGTCATATTCAGCCAAATTATAGCATCTTTTAATTAATCCTTCAATTAATGTGATCCACTAACACAAGTGGAATATGTTAGTGAGGTATAAGGAAAGGATTGCTTCATATGAGATTATATCTCTTTCCAAAAATCTGAAACATGCCTCCATGTTTCTGGGTTATGAATTTGCTGTTTTAGTTGCAAGTCTTATGAAATGCCCCTTTTAGCTTAACAGTTCTAGAGACAACAATTGCTAGTTATAATTTGCCAACCAGTTCACACTCAGTCAGATTCAGTGTAAAAAACAGAAAATGTTATAATTTGAACTATTCTTTTGTAGTCTTCTTTATGCTTATGTCACTGAAAGGTGAACATCCACCAGTTTGAAGTCTTTGGCAGCTTCTAAACTCATCTAACTTGATTATCTTTTTTTCAATGTCTTCTTTACAAACTGCTAAAACGACTCTTTGGCTTATGTTGGTTCTTTCTTTTACTAATAGCTTTCTGCTTCTTTAATCCTAGGATTTTATTTTGGAAGTCTGCTTTAAACTTCTGCAGAACTTTCATCCTGGCATATCTGCTGTGTTCCTTGGTCTCTGTGATGCAGTTTTTCCACTAATGTACTCTAAAAAAGCTTATGGGCCACTACAGAACAGCTGCATTTATGCAGAGATTAAATTACACTCTGATGCACTCTGTTTACAATTAGCTGTTTTTTTTTCAGGGGAAGCAGATCAAAAGCTGTCAGTACTAATGTATAATTTTCAGAGTTGAAAATTTATTTTTTTATCCATGATTACATTCTACTTTGTTGTCGTATATCAAAGTAAAACCCCAAATTCTTTGTAGCACCATTTGTAATATAGCATTCCATATTGGTTTGCCATACCAAGGCAGACACAAAGTAAACACAGTCATAAAAATCTGTGTTGCTGAAAAACAGAGTTGATCTTTTCATTTCTTTAAAGTACTAAGAAAAAAAAACACATATGTTGATATACAAAGTAAAAAGGAAAATATAAATTCATATTTAAAATCAGGTTTATTTTTGATTTTTGGCCTAAAGGATTCAGTAAATCAAGATGTTTTCAGTTCTGATTTAAAAGAGTTAACAGTTCCTGGATATTTCTTGGTTTTAAAGGAGTTTTTCCTGATAAGTGAAGAACAGAAACCATGTAGTTCTGGTCCTAGAATAACAGTCAGGTCTAATATGACAACATTTGAAAAAACATCAGGAGGTTAGGACATGTTTGAGGGATGCTGGACTGTACGAAGCCACTCAGTATTATCTTTGGGAAGGTTCGTTAGCAGATTATTTTTTAAGGTTGGTATTTGCTCAGATTTTTCTTTTTGACTTATTGCAGCCTCTAGCTCCAGTCAACACCTTGCAAAGACACACCTTAGCATGGAGGCTTTTAATATTGATGGAGTCCTATTAAGACAGGCCAGATGGGGAGAAAAGTGAAAAACAAGCTATAATGAGCACAGCCAAGCTGCTGTGTGACAACACTGGGAGTTCATGATCAGAAAGAGACGACTCATTGACAGGTGGCTTACCCACAGGACTTTCATGACGAGTACAGTGGTTGTATAGAGAAAATAGTGTTATATAAACAAGCCTCTTACATATTTACATTTTCTCATTAATCTCTGAACCTGCATCACTTAATGTCACAGAAATTATATTTTCTCAGACTTTTAAAAGCTAATAATTTAACTTGGGAACCAAGCCATTTGTAACACCGCAGCCTTGAACTGAAAAGGCCATAGTATTGGATATATTTATATAATGTTATACGTGAGGATGACACTTTTGTTTACTGTTGGGTTGAAAAGATAAATAGCTGTTTTGTTTCACTCCAGATATTGATGATATTTGCAGTCAGTCTCTTGTGTAGCTGTAGAAAAAGGCTCTCAGATTAGCTCCTGTTTTGATTTCAGTTTTGTGTTGAATCCTGGTTGTCCCTGTGACCTTTCCTGCCATATCGTTTTTAAAAACACTGACTGGCCTTTTTAAGATGTGCCTCTCCTTGACAGGAGCAGTCTTCCCTTAGTCCCGTGCTGTTCAAAGGTTAGAGGAGAGGGAAGGAAAAAATAAACCAGGAGTAAATGGTCCACTAATGTTCAAGAGCATAAAAATATAGTCCAGTTTAAAAAAAATGTGTTTGTAATTAAAATCTTGTTTTTATATTACAATTATTTATTTATTTATTTATTAGACAACTTGGCCATTATCTATCTCAGACATTCTTCAACAAATAATTCTCTGTGCTGAACCACTCCTGTTCGTCCCATCCGTCTTCTTATCTACTTATCTTATCTCTAACATTCTGATTGTTTGTTTTCTGCCACTGTCCTTTACATGCATTTCAAGAGGTTATATAATAATTTTATATGACCACAACTTATTTTATATATCTTTTGTGTTCACTTAATTGCGACAGAGAAAAAACGTATTTACAATCTCTCTTTACACAATCTACTTCCTGTAATTACATTTGGTACTCCTACCCTGGATGCATTTGGCCAACAGACAAAATCAATATATTTATGTTTTCAGAACATGTTTTGGGGTCACTGTCTAGTAGAAGCTGAAACTGTTGAAAAAAGTTAAAAATGAACGAACTTAAAGTAAAACTCGCCTCATTCTGGAGCTTTTCTTCTGCCCACATGTGAAATTAAAGAAGTGGTACCTGGAAATGTGTTGCATGTGAGGCCTGGGTGTTGTCTGGTAAACTGAATGCTAAGCTAATAAACTGCTAATCTGAAAATCAATAGAAAGGTCACATATTTTATTACTGGAGTGCCATTTAGCTATGGAGACATGAGCTGCTTTTATTCCCCTCAGCAGCAGAACTACTGATGTCAGTTTTTACAGGTGACGTCACAACATCTTTTTAGCTAACACACAACACTGATTCAAAATCAGACAACGTCCACTCGATGAACCTGAGGAGGGCGCCAAGCAGACAGTTTTAGACTCAAAAACATCATAGCAGCAAATAATACCTGGGTAGGATTGTAAAACATCTGTGTATGCATTTAATTAGCAATAAAAAGATGATTTTTTTCCCTTTAAGAATTCATCATTATATGCAAACTGTATGCGTTAAAACACCCTGAATCCCACACAAGTGGAATAATTTCAATTGTGTAATTGAGTTAATTGTGTGTAAATTGTGGCAATGAAAGTAAAAGCTGCAAAAACACACATGCATGCCTACCACACTTAATTTCTTTTTCTTTATAAAAATGGGAGATCCTTTGTGAATTTTTCCCTCACTCTGTTTTACTTTATCACTTAAAGTTTTGACAAAATTCACTGATGTTTGTGGTTGTATGGATGTAACAAAATGTAAAGAAAATCCCTGAAAATATCAATATTTTTACAAGGCGCTGTATGTTTGACGTGTATGTTTGTTGGTTGATTTGATGTCGGTTCTTGCAACAGTTTTTTATTGTGTAATTTAAAAAAGAAAATGTTTTTTTTGTGTTTTTGCTTCCGCTAATACCGAGACCTACAAAATGCTGTCAAAGATAGATTATAAAAAGAGGAAAAAATACTGAAAATAAATAAAACTACATCAAGGTCATGTTACTGTTTTTTTTTTTTTTGTAATTTCCTCTTGTTTTTTTTTTTTTTGTCTTTTATTGTATGCAGGACTGTAAGTGTGTGTGTGTGTGTGTGTGTGGGGGGGGGTATTTCTCCTCCTTTCCTCTCAGAGTTTTTAATTTAATTTTCATCTGTGAACTCTTTTATCTCAGCATCCAGTTGTCAGTATGGTATCTGTGCTTTAGATATAGGCTCCTTTCAACTAAATCTTGCTTAGTTCTGCCCACATAAGAAAAGAAAAAGCAAACAAAAACAAACATGTTCTTTTTGTGTACTTTTACTTGTGAAATGTTTAAAGTTTTCTCTGTTTTGTAAGATGAATTAAACATAAGGAAGTGCAGTGGTGTTGCTAAGCCAATAGCTTTTGACCCCTTGTTTTAAATATTCTTGAATCAACATTATAGCAGACGACAAAGATCAAGATAAGATGCAATCATTAATGCCCCGCACTGCTGACTGCAATCTGTAGCATAAATATTACAGAGTGATCTGCTTGGTTGTGGCAGAACAGGATGAAGTGACATATTGGGAAGAATAATATATAAGCTGTCTGAACTGAGGTAATTGATATAAAAAACTATATGTACTGTACTTGTGTGTCTGTACAAGAATGAGAGTATTTTAAGACAGAGTGTGTCTGTGTTTGTCTCCACATGGATGAATGAATGTAAATATTCTGTACATATCAAAGCTAATATATGTGGACTTCTGTGTTAAATGTTTGCAAGCTTCCTCTCTTCCATTTGTCTCCTGGTGATAGTCCCTTAGTTGTCCCGTATCTCTGTTGTACATCTGGGTGGGTGTGGGTGAGCAAACTTGCATGTTTATAGGACAGCCTCCAAGGTTCATCATTTTTTACCTTTGTGGCGTTGCTGTAAAACAGGCTTCCCCAATCCCGGTCCTCAAGGGCCGCAGTCCTGCAGCTTTTAGAGGATCCCTGCTTCAGCTCAGCTGATTCTGATGACTGCAGTTCAGCAAAAGGCTGTTAATCAGCTATGAATGGAAATCAGCTGTGCTGAAACAGGGAAACCTCTAAAAGCTGCAGGACACCGGACCTCGAGGACCGAGATTGTGGATGCCTGCTGTAAAATATCCCGTGAGAAAGTGATGGCAGCATTTAAAGTTGAAAGGATAAATGTGAATGTATCTCTCTTGTAAGTTTTGTTGATTCGTTTTATGCAGCCGTCTAACGTATTTGGGGAATAAAGTTGTTATTATTGTGAAAGGAAAGCATTCAGAAGAGGACAGCGCTATGTGTTCAGAGGTTTAAATGTGTGAGTAGTATAAAAAAAACTATGTGAATAAATATTTGCCAAATGAATCCCTGTGTACGACATGAGAAACTGGGAAAACAGGGACTGCAGTCTGTGCTGCTTTTGAATATATGCAGTATAATAAAAGCTCTTTTCCAAATAAAGCTGTGCTTTCATTTCACCGCCTTAATTCTCAGATTTTTATGGGAATGGTTAATCTCTTATTGAACTGAGCCACCTAGATTTTGGTCAATAGTAGGGATTCCTTGTAGGTTATATACAGAAAATTCAAACTAAAAGAATTAGGTAGTTCTTTTGTTCATTTAATTGGTTTTATATTTCAGATACTGTGTAGGAGAGCTACATACAAAAATCACTTTGAGTATGTGGACTAAAATTAGTCAAATGTATTAAAAAATCCAAGTTCACATGTTTGCTGAAGGGCTTCCTCAAAAAATACATTGATTTTAATATAGATATCTACATTTCTAAAATGATTACATCAAACTCTGATATTAGTTTTAAGAATCGTCATCTCTAAACTGCTTGATGAGTGGAGAGAAATGTAGGTGGAATATTTTCTTTCTATTACGTTGATGTTCATAATGTTGAATTTTGCTGCCACCTACTGGACAAAAATTGAGAAATCAACAGTTCCAAGCGACAACACATCTGAAAAGAAGTAGCCTACATTAATGTAATAATTTCTGAACAGAAGTGCAACACATAAAATAAATACCTGCCTAAATAATTATTTCATTTTTGTTGTTTTTGCGCAAATATGCACCAATAACAAACACTTTCTTTTTTTGTACTTCAGGCTTATTGGTTATATAATATTTTCCATCTGCTATGTCTGCGTATTATTTGGAGGCTGAATGAAAATACGGCAAACTGTAATATGAGCTATTCTTACATGTTGCAGCTATTGGGTTGTAACTTTTATAATTAAAAAAATATGTATTATGAAGAGTGTTCATTCTACCTAACTTCTGACACTGTGTAATCACGGCATGTTATATGTTTATTTTGATCTGATTTTTTCAAAACACCAGAATTATATAACTTATCACTTAATATTTTGTACAACTTGACATCATTTAGTAAAATATCAAATCAGTTGTTGCGATTATGAGTAGTAAGTAGATCAGTTACTGGGTTCTTTAGTAGCCTTTTTAACAAATACCTTTCTTTTCTCTTACTTGAGTCATTTCTTTAAAAGCTACATTTTACTTTTACTTGCTTCTCTTAATTACAGTTTTCAGGGACTCTACCCACCTCAGACACCTCTGAGATTAAAACTTGTTTTTTTTTTTCATGCATGCAGTTTCCTGTAGTGAAACGCTATCCTGCCTTTGGCCACCAGGTGGTGCAAATATGCCAACTCTACATTTACTGTCCCGTCAATCATCTGATGTCAGAGCGTAGCAGGAGACAGAGAGCACAATCAAGGAGTACTTTGGTCAGAACACTCGATAAAGTAGTGCAAACCATGGGGGCTTAACCACAGGAGGTCCTAGCTGTCTTTTTTAGGGGGGACTTGTTTTCTGCGTGTCCCTCAACATACTTTTCCGCCACAGCAATTTTTTTTATTCATCTTATCATTACATCCCGAGAGAGGCGTGGCTGGTTGAAACGTTAGCTTCTTGGCTGAAGTTGGTTCCAGTTTGAAACGAGTTTACTTGTGGAGGAAGCGAGGCAGGATGTACCATGAAGAAACCACAATGTTGCAGAGGCCACGTTATGGAAGTAAGTAACCTGCTTTTTTGGCGGCCTTTCGTGTTAAATCAAACGGATTTAATATGAGTTTGCTATGAGAAATAAAAGGCAGACTGAAGATAGGGATGTCTGATGAGTAGCAGGTGGTTCATCTATACCTGTACACACAGCTGGATGTCTTTAGTGAACTTCTCTCAATGTTATTCAAAGGAAAGCGTGGATAACAGCAACAATTATGAACGAATAGTTCATATTATTGATATTTAATGTCTTGTGGTCGCACATTGTTTTCCTAAACGCACCAGAAACTTTCATACTTGTGCATTTTACAGCAGTTAGAATAGCAGCATTTCCACACATCAGGCTTTTTTCTCATAGGTTATTCATTAACTTTTAAATTTCTGCTGCTCTGTTAAAGTCTACAGCTGACTTTGTCCAGCATGCAAGTTAACTGATAAGATTTTTTAAAGGCACAAAGTGGAGCTTTGTTAGACTGATCAATGATCATCAATACTGTTTTTTTTCTACTTTCTTTTCTATTTTCTTTCGACTGGGATCTCTTGCACAAGGATAGTTCTTCTGATTTAGTGCACAGCCTAAAGCTGGGCCTGTCATGTGCTTAAAGTTTACAGCATCATTGTGGGACAAGACACTCCCAGGCGATGATGTCATTAAATATACTAACTGTAGTTTATGTGTTTCCTTGCATAACAGTCTTTTGAGCATCCTGCAAACTAGAGAAGAAACATTTAAAGGAGAACCGCTCCTGCTGCTAAACAAAGTATTTTTTACAGAATGACACCACCCTGGGGAGTCAACGGCATACAAAAGCAACAAGCACATCCTGATAGTTAAATATAACGCTGGGTGCAAACAGCCTCTTCCAGGAAGTGTATGACTGAGTCGGTATTGGTTGTTAATAAAAACAGCAGCTGCTGCCTCTGATTCACATTTCTTCATCTATGTCATCTGCACAGCTGGCTTGGCTTTCGGAGCCCCCAAAATATGCAGATTTCCCATGTAAAAGCTTTCAGCTAAGTGGCCCTGTACTCGTGTGGCCTGTGCCTTTCCAAGCAGGTGAGGATTATGTGTCAGACGTCTGCAGAGATCTGGTTAAATAGATGTCTCTGCTGATAGAGTTTTATAAAGTGAACCTGGAGAGGTGTATTATTTTTGGACTGGCCTGAGACTGAGATAATTTCCCTCTCTCCACCATGACTTTGGCATCATTGTTACTGATGAAATAAACTTGCAGAAAATAGAAGGTAAACAGGAATGTGGTGTAGACCTGTATCCTCTGCTCCACTTTGTTTATGCTGAAGTGTTTTTAGGTCAAGGTACACCAATCAGGGTCATTTTGTCATAAAGTAGTGTGTAATTGATAATTGGAAGCAATGGTGAGAATATTTACCATTACTTGATGATCACATTTAAAAATACAATCATGATACATAGAGATGGACAATTTTTCAATACCAACATAATGTTCCAAATTATTCATCAGAAAATAGGACAAATCTATTCAGAATGGATGAAGTAGAGTAGTGTGAACGGAATCTTTTTACAGATCTCATGTGTATGTAAGCCTGGGCTTTGACTAGGCCATTCTAGCACACTTTCATCCTTACCAGGGCAGGGCTGAGGTCAACAACTTTTGTTTTCCAAAGATTTGTTTTTTACCTCGCTCTACTTGATGTTGTTTTTCTGAAACATACCTGATCATTTAAATGGGTAGTTTATCAAGTTATAGAAAAAATAAACTAAAAACAGTTTTGGTCCAGGCACTCGTGACCAGCTGGGTCCTATTCACATTTAGGATTGCTTTAAAATAAAGTGCTTACTATTTGGTTTAGGGGGATTCGCTAATTTAAACTAATTTAACCTGTGTACAGCTGCGCTGCGCTTAGCTACGGACTAAGCTTAGTTTTATTCAATAGCTATGATATGATATATTTCTACTATTTCAATATCCAGTCAATGATGACAGAATTTGTCCCTGAAAACAAACATAAAACCACATAAATCCTGAAGAATCCCTTCAGAATTTATGTCGTTTTATGTTTGTTTTTTAAAGTTAATATTTCTAAAATGTTTTATGGGGGGATTTTTATATGCATGGCAAAATAATCTTTATATGTTTGTGCAGGATTCTGTTGAGAATATTCTTGGCGTTCTTTCAGGCTTTTATTTTGAATATTGAGAGAGAAATTATGTAATATCAACTGAAATGAAGAAATATACTGTGATGCAAGTTTTTGCCAAACTTGTATCACAATATAAAGTGATTAAACACATAAATGTACCAAATGAAGCAGTAAAAGATGCTTTTCTCTCCTCAGTGTATTGACTCAGTCAAATATAACTAATGAAAATATCTGTATGCCAAAAAAACGCAAAGTGAAGCAGTTTTATTTATTTTAAATCCATAGGAGTCGTCTCGTTTTGGCCTGACTGCTCCGTTTATCACTAGATTTTATTGCTTGATCAGCAAACGCTCCTTGGAGCTCCTCTGGGCTTTGCATTGACACGGAGCGGACGGAGTAGGAGGGTGGAGAGGTCGATTTTGATCCCTCTGGCGTACATGGCCAACAGTTGATTGTTCCACCTGAGCTGTGGCTCTGCAGCTCCTGCAGAGTTACTATGGACCTGTTTGCTGGTTTTAAGCTTTAGTTATTGTAAAATTGCCTGTTTGTTTGTTTGTTCATTGGTAGTAGATGAGAATTGTCTGGAGCCACTGATCAGTCCCCTTTGGTTTATATTTTTTTTATTTGGATTTACTTCTTCTAAAGAATTTGATTTCAGGACTAGTATGAAATACTCAAGACTGGCTTTAATACCGGAATGGGAAAACTCTTTTTCTCCTCTTGAACCCAGGATCTAAGCTTGTGCATGCGCTCAGTCAGAAGTAAAAGGATTTAATTGGATTAGAGTTGAGGTAAGGTGGGATGAGGGAAGGAGGGGATCTCATTAAGCTGCAGGTGTCTGTTGACTCCCAGCAGAAGTCACTAGTCACCCTGACTACCCTCCTAGGTAACTATTTGTCAATCAGTTTTTAATTACAGCATACCTAAGGTTAGCGCAATTTTAAAGGGAAATGCTTTCCTAGTTTGATCTGATTGTTTACATGCATTTCTATACTGCTACTATAGCAGAGAGAAATTGAGCATCAGTGTCTCCCTGACTGAGGCTGGCACTCAAAGGGAGGCTTTGCTAATGTCATCATATCACTTTTAGGTTCCTGAAGCGTGTTTTACTGTCTGACCACAACATAAAAACTGCTGCCATGCCTAGATTTTTATTCTAAACTAGAAGCCCCTCAGAGTGTTTTTAGTATATTTTTAAAAATCAATCATGATGCATTTTTTTGTATGATTATGAAATAAAGGAGGCTGACCTTCTATTGTTTAAACTTAGAACAAAACAAATCTAATCAAATGACAAATAATGGGACAGTAATTTAAATGTGCTTGTTTTTTTCCAGCTATTGAGGATGATGAGAGGCTGTCAGCAGAGGAGATGGATGAGAGGAGGCGGCAGAACATTGCCTATGAGTACCTGTGTCACCTAGAGGAGGCCAAACGGTATGATATGAGGGAAGGAAAGGGGAAATTCATTATTAAAATAATTAATATATCCCAATGGGAAAGTAAATGTTTTAAATCATAATATAGATGTTCCTTCAACGAGTTGTTGCTAGATTTATAGCTGTAGGCAGGAAGGATCTGGATCTGATGTTGAACTTAAGTCTGACTAAGGTGATGCTAAATGGTTGTCCATATTGTTCTTCATTTTTATGAAGAGTTTGTCCCAAAGTTCTAGAGGAGTTCTAGAACAGAACCATCTTTCTTTACAATAACAGCAGAGATCATCCTCTGCAGGGTTCTCACCAGGAATGAATGACAAAGTTTGTTTAAGTCTAAGGAAGTATTGAAAGCATAACTGGGAGAAATCACAAAAAAAAAAAATCTAATTCTTTCACTCATCTTTCTCTCCTTTTTTTAGAATCTTTGCTATTTCATCCCACTGTTTTTTTTTATTTCTCTCTTTGTTTTTTATTTGATGAGGGGCTGTTCATATCTCCTCCCAATATGCAAACTATCAGCCTGACTCAATGAGACGTTGCCCTGAATCACCTGCAGCAGTGGGGATTGTTATGTACCAACTTAGCACTGATGTTGCTTATTCTGCGGTTTAAGAAACATGGCGGTTCAGCTTGATAGAAGTCCCCCTCTGAACTATGGCCAGATGTCTACCTTCAAAGGTCGAGCTCTATGGGCAGAAACTGGTGCCATCAGAAACTATGTTTGAATATCAGAAACTGAATTTGAATAACCCAGAGTTAATCTGTATATGCAAAAATTGGAAATAAAATTTATTGGTTTGAACGTGAATTTCACTAAATTAAAACTGTGTTTAACGAAGTGAATTAATTTGCTTTGAAACTTTATATTATGGCAATAAATTAATTGAGCTCAACTAATTTCCCTTTTAGTTCAAGAAGTTGATTTAAATTCCAAAATGTAAAAAATTAATTGCAACACATCTGGGTCCTTGAGAAAAACCAGAGTAATCTGCCCACCGTGGTTTGACGGAGTAGGAGGCGCACCGGATGGGTGGGCAGTCATGTTGGTGGGGTGGGTACCCACTTTGATATGCTGAAACAGCACCTAAACAAGCCCAAATACCTGTAACTGTAAAAAATAAAATGTTTTCATACCCCTGATGGTCCTCTATCGGGCGGGTTCCTCACAGGGATGTCAACAGCCCATGCGCATATTAAAATTCACCTAATTACAGCTAAATGTCAGAGCGAGAACCCTGTGCTGTGGTTAAGCATGATACTAAATCGCCCACAATAAAAAGATACCAGTAACAATTCTTCTATCTGCAGAGGAGAAAAATGTCCAATGCAGCTTTGCCACAAATGGAGTAACTGAAGTACTTCTTTTAAAAATAACATCAGCGTCAAATTAACAAACATATTTTACCATGCAGCGCTGCTCAGTGTGTTCCCATTCCTAAAATATGAAGAACAACGATGGTTTTACTTCAAGACAACCCCTCGGACAATGCTTCATGATGTGACAACAATGGGCAATCAAAAGAAATATATAGAAATATATCAGGAATTTAACTGGGCAAACTCCACAAGCCTGGTCCATCCTTGGGTTCAGTCAGATGCTTGAATGTGTTAAAATCATCTGATGAAACAATTGTTAACAAGTTTTAACATCATTGTAGAGAAAGGAGGCTGGTGCTTTGTCCCTGAGTTTAAAGACTCGTGTAAAGACTGGATCAGAATAAAAGACATGAAGATGTTTGATGCAAGCAAAAGAAAGTCTGTCCTCTAGGAAGCGAGAGCTATGGGTTCACTCAGAAAGGAAGAAGTTATTACCTCAAAAGCAGCATAAATTGACAGATTACATCAAGCAAATGCATTTAGAAAGAAAAACTCTTAACTTCTCAAGATGTTTTGCAGTTTGATGAAACAAAAATCAAGTCTTTTGCTAACAGGCGCTGTTGCAACATTTGAGGAAAGCTTGGGGGTCTAAGAACACCATCCCAGCTGTGAAATACAGGGCTGGGAGCATTATGCTAATTGATGATAAATAGTTGCATTTGATGGGATGTGGACTACTGTGCTCAAATAAAAGGCAACAGGACCTGTTTTTCACCTCTCATCCAAAATGCTTCTTCAGCCTTGCTCCAAAACCTTTTCAAATAAGAGCTATACTGAGCGGTGGCGGTGGTGGGGCATGGCTAAAGCAGAAAACTGGATGAAGGCCTCAGTCCTTTAGGTGGATGATATGGTTTGACCCGTCTGTTGACCTTAGCTGCATGTCTTCCCTTCTGTTTCTCAACCTTCTTTCCTGTCAGCTGACTTTGAAATAAAGGCCTCAAGTGGCAAAAACCTTTTGCAAAAGAAACTAGAGAAGGAATCCAATTGACATTCTAGTTTGCAAGGGACTGTTGCTATTCACGGACTACAATAGCATAACACAGAACATTATATGGAAATATTAAATCTTCCACTTCACAGATATCTGGTGGGAAATGGTATGTTAATAAACTGGTCCTTTAAATAACAAATGATCCTTAGCATCCTTAGCAATTTATTTATAAAGTTGTTTAAGGCCAAATAAGACAAATAATCATCACAGAGCCCTGATCTCAATCCCATAGACATTTGCGAGCAGAGCTCTAAAGGTGTCTGTGAGTAAATCTACTAATCTAACTTGTCCTTATCAGTTCTGTTAGGAAGAACTGGTCAAACTTAAAGCAAAGTACTGAGAGAAGCTCTTGAGAAGATACCTGAAATATTTGACCCATTTCACAAAGTTTAAAATGAAATCCTACCAACAGTATATATACTGTTTGAACATGTCCCAACTGACAATACACACACACACACACACACACACACACACACACACACACACACACACACACACACACACACACACACACACACACAATTATATCTGGTTTAATATCATCAGGAGAAAAATATTTGTCATTTTTTGTCCAGTATCTGTTTCAGCTTCATCTCCATTAAACATTCAGTGCTGTGAGCTTTCTGGAGAACACTGATGATGATAAAATGATCTGATGGGAAAAGTGGTCCTCCATGCTAAGAGTCCTCAAACTGAGCCCTATCAGAAATGTTAACACCACAAACCGATATTTGAGATGTATTGAAGTTATTGTAAAGAAATCATAAATCTCTTCTCTCTGAACCAGCCTTAAATAAAACCACTTCCTGTCTTGCATACAAAAGCATCCTACTGCATGAGAAAGAACAGGAAGTTTGCTCGTGCCTCTTCTACCACCTTGTCTCTCTGACACTCCCATTTGACAGACACTAGCCCCCCCCCCCCATTGATTTTCTGCTGTCTTGTGATAATTCAAAAATGAACCTTCTGTCAGGACTTTCTGCCTGCCTTTGTTTTCAGACAGTTGAACCTACATTCACAATCTGAGCAGACTGGCTAACCTGCATTATCTGCTTATGTCACCGGATAGTAAGGGTTTACAAGAGCTAAATAGAGCACATTCAGAGATCCATCATAGATTATGACACTTTTTATAGTTTACTGGGTGAGCTGTAACGGCAGGATGTATACTTGTAGAAATACCAAGGCTAACCTCAAAATGACCACATTTAGTTTAATTACTTCATCTGCTACTTGCTTTTAATCTCAGCTGCAGTGACTTTCTGTCCTTCCTGTGATTTGTGCAGGGGGAACCTGTGCTCTGTGAAATGTGCCTAGTTAAACTGGGATTAAAACACGATTGTAATAAAGCTCTCCACCACAGGGAGCAGGGGATTAGGCCCTGGCCTCACAAGTCTGAATCCTGTGCTATAAAATAAGACTTATAGTTGGCACAGTTATTTTGTCACAATAGTCTCTGCTGACACATCAAATTGCTTTGGCTATTTTGTTGCTCGCTTTTATGTTCTGTTGTCATATGTAGAGCTAATGTAAATGAGGCTAACTGTTTTTATACGGGCATTAAGAGTTCCCCTAAAGATAAGGAGCCATGCACCAATTGTTGACCAAATCTTTTACTATCATTTTGTCTCTTTACATTAACGGTACTCTATGTCAGTCCTCAAGAGTCAATGTCCTGCATGTTTTAGATCTCTTAGCAATTCAACACACTTGAGTCAAATGAATGGCTCATTAGCAGGCTCTACACGGAATAATGAGCAGCTAATTTATGGTGTGCCTGCTGATGTGGTAGCAAACAGGCTGAAAAAGTCCAGGACACCAGGTCTTGAAGTCTGTAGATGAACACAAATTATGTTCCATTCCTCCAGGGGTACATGTAATATTGGCATAATTTACATCTCCAATTTTGTGGTTGTGCAAAATAGAATTTTTTTTATATAAAACCTTTTTCACTACAAATATAGTCCCAAGAAAATTCACAAGACAGACAGAAACAACTGATATCCAGAGATATCCTGTAAAGATATATAGAAAGATTAAAATGCCACAAACCTTTTAGTTCAAGAGGAAAGTTCATGGCATCTATTATAAATCCAGAAACCCCTTTATATGGATCGGTTTCTCAGGTCAGCAGCAACAGTTGTGTGATTTGTGGCATACTAAATAAAGATGAATAATGCAAATGGAGTAAACGACCAGTGCAGTTTTGATACAGTGGATGACTGGTACAGATGAGCAGCTACCAAGGATATTCTGATGGGCTGGTGGTTCAAACCATGACCTCCGCTCCAGCCTGGCTGATCTTCTCAGCATACAGAGTGGACTTATCTATGAGAAAGCTTTAAGTCTCTGCTGGCAGACGATGAGCTGTGGAGATCTGAAAAGTTTCACATAAAGCCCAGCCAACAAAAACAAAACAAACAAAAAAGAAAAACTCTGTGGCACTTACAACTCTGAGAGTTTTTCAGTGCTATGACTCCAGCTGGTCATGGTATTCATCTGCAGAATGATTATCTGCCAATCACTGACTCTATGAGCAACACTGAATATTATAGGTCCAGGTAGGTAGGTAGGTAGCAGTAGGTAGCACTAAAACCTGAGAGATGGATAAAACTCTCAATGCAAGCACCAACCTCTTAATAAACATTCGTACAATTTACAGTGTGAACTCAACAGCTGAAAGTAGGCTAGTTTGTCAGAAACTCTCAGAATTTTTTTTCCTTCTCATTCTAGTTCTGAAAACATATTTAACATGGCTTTTCCTGTGTTAGTGCTCTATTTTCAGATGGGTTATTGTTAAAAAAATATGTCAGTTATCCCAGTTTCTAAGAGAAATGGGGAACAATTTGGGTTTACAAACATTTTACTTCAATGTCAATTCGGTACTTTCAACAGAGATGTGTTAAGTCAATGGTAAGTGCAGAGCAATCATTAATCGATAGATGTGGAGAATGGGTGTGAGGGGAAAGTGGTCATTATGCCCTCCAGCAGCTTAACCTTATAAAAGTTTGCAGAGATTTATTTATTTTTTCTTTCTCAGAGGAATGTGGAAATGCACTTCCCTAATTCAAATATGCCAGTCCATACCACTTTTTTTTACCTGTAATTCTTTGTGTACACAAGTAATTGCAGTTTTTAAAGATCAGACCCCAAGACTGATGCATGGGGGATGTTTTCAACATTTTCTTTAAAGTTGTTTTTTTGGGCAATTTACTAAACTAACCCAGACGGGTTTTACTCTCTGGCCAGCCTGAATCTGTGGTATAGATTATCAGTTACATCTTGGGCCGCTCCTTCAGAAGTTGTCGATGTACCAAACATTAAAGGGTCTTGTGCAAACAGTAACACCCTGATAACTAAAGAGGAAGAGAGTGCAGCTGATGGCAGATTTTCATCTACAACTGATACTCTAGGAGTCAAACTAAGGTCACAGTTGCGTCACAAAACATCTGCACTTAAGAAACATATTTTTTAAAATTTAAGAAAAGTAGTATGTGAGAATTTCATGCAGTTGGATAGAATAATTTAAGAGTGTGAAGGGATTAAAGCCACCTTTCTCTTTAAGGGGGCAGGCTTTGATAATACTATTGGTCCAGTCAGGATAATTTGATGATGTGATATTCCACCATTTGGGAAAAAACACAAAAGCCTGCTAGGTTTAGCAAACATTTCAAACCACTAAAGTCTACAGGTAATGAGGTCGTTCCCAAACAATCTGGACAGATGTTAAGGCACTGAGCTGTCAGCCGGTGGCTCTCATTGGTGGAATAAGATTACACATTAAGTTAGATAATCGAATTATTCAGACCCTTGTTACAACAGTACGTTGTTTAATTTCTTAAATCTTTAACTTCAGTGAAGAGTTGACAGTTTGCAGACGCACCCTCCCAGAGACCACAGCTCTGTCACAGAGGTTCTAGAAGGAGACTTTGTACCCTCACTGGAGAGTAAACAAGTGATGATTTACATTTGTAGCATGTTTTTGTTGGTTGTGAACCTGTATCTCTCTGTCACATACAGACATGCCTCTTTAAAACATTTGATGCATATTTCTTGTGATCCTCACCTGTTTGAATCAAAGTCTGGGTCATTGGAAACTCAAGGTTCATTGTGAATCTGATCTTTTTAGAAATTTGGTTGAACTTATGCATTCAGATGTTTAGTTTCTGCTCTTTATTATCTAAACACAAGCTACCATGTTACCTCAAGGTTGCCACTTGTATTATTTTCTTCTCTCTTTGTTTGATGTTGACTTTATTATGGAAGATCTTGCAGGAAGTTATGATCCATGGTTTTAATACTTGGACACGTTGCAGGATGTTGGATTGTTTTACTCTATTCTTTCTATGCCAAAAATACTTTAGAGGCACTTTATTGAATGGAGCAGGTCCTGTGAACTTTGTACAGATTTTGAATCAACCATTCAGGCTAGAAATACTTTTTTAAGTCAGTTAATTTGTTTAGCTTGTGAAATGTATCTAATAAGCAGACAATATAGCAAACTAATACTGCCACTCGAAGCAAGACGCTCTGGTGGCTCACCCCAAGGCGTACACAAAAAAACTCATGACCAGCATGACGAAGCTACATGATGCAAGCTTCCAAAACACTGACTGTGTAACAGAAATACTGGTGCTGGAAGCACAAGAAGTCCATTTACTTGTGAGGTGTTAACAATGGAAGTACCTGGACTCTCCAGGAAGTTGGGGTTTTGTCTTCCACTTTGAGTCGCAGGTCAAACAATGACAGGAAGGCCTTTTTTTGGTGAGGGGGGGTGTAAACACAACAAGAGGCCTGTCTTGCATCAGGAGACAAGTCATTCTTTGTTTTAAGGACCGGAAGTGAAATTTCACTGGGAAACTATTTAACCCCTGCAGCATCTTCCTTAGCTGTGTTTCGATCAGCTTATTTTTACTTTGTATTTTCATCCATCATCAGCCTTTAGTTTTATTCAGTTTGTCTCTAGATGATAAGAACCAATTATTTGAGCTAGCTGCTGCCCATCTTAGATTTTTAAGAATTTTTTTTTCATTTTGTTATTGTTTCTGTTATTTCCTACCCTACTTTTTTAGATATTTATATGAGTCTTGAAGAGATCAGTTGAATTGGCAGAGGAGAATTATTGATCCTTACATTTGAGTTAAGAAGAGAAATTTTCTTTCTATTATGTTTAGGTGCCTTGCAAAATCATTACCTATTGAGATTTTTGATGAATTTTGTTTGGAGTTTGTGGTGCAGAAGACATAGCTACTGTAAGTGCAGCCCTCTAGAGTTACGATCCTGCAAAATGCAGATGTATTCCTTCTTCAACTCATAGTCAGAGGATTGGGTCGTTACCAGCTGTTTGTGAAGAATTGCATATTTTTAGGCAGTGGTCTTTAGGGCCCCCTGACCTGCATAGTTCAGATGTTTCCCTGTTGCTACACAATTGATTTTAATGGATGGATTATTGACATGCTTTCACAGAGATTGGTGACATTCTGATAAGATAATACAATCATCTAAAACAGTAGAGTTTTCAGAAGATTGCATTACCTCCTCAGACATACCATCAAGTGCAGCAGAAGCCTGTTAATCACCCATTCTTTTAAGTCATGTGTGTGGCAGCAGGGAGTTATAAAAAATATGCAGAAAAGATGGGAGCTAAGAAGTAGAATAAGGTTTACTACAAAACAATTACAATCATATGGAAACTCCAGTGCTGGATTGGATGGAACAGATGGAGGAAAATGATCTGTAAATGTAAAATGCGTGTGTTTGTGTGTACATCAAGTAATGCTTTTACTCACTACGACAACTTCCTTGTCATCTACATCCAAACTTAAAGGACTATACCGCTTTGTTTTCTTTTTCCATTGGGACACCTAACAAAAGAATGACACAAAAC
The DNA here is from genome assembly GCA_034780135.1 of Jordanella pulchra. Taxonomy (NCBI): domain Eukaryota; kingdom Metazoa; phylum Chordata; class Actinopteri; order Cyprinodontiformes; family Cyprinodontidae; genus Jordanella; species Jordanella pulchra. Next base: position 12,969 of record JAUZNJ010028430.1, on the reverse strand, counting down.
GGACCTAAAGTTCATTGTTTAAAATATTAAGTGAACCTAAGAGCCATTTACTGCTCTGGAAACCTCAGATAAAGTAAACAAAAGCTGTGACTATATCTCAATATGCCTGAAGCCAAAAATGCTACTACCTAATTTCTACATCATTAAAACATAACTGTTAAGAAAAAAAAATATAAATATAATTTGCAATTTCTGTGCAAGCGCACATCATCATAAATTTATCTGGAATTTGTATAAACTGCAGGGGCCAACAGGGGCCCCTGTCTAGAACCGCCCATAGCAAGATGCTGAATATGTACAGATCCACGCTGCATGTGGAAAACATAATCAAACTTTCCCTCTCGGTGTGTGGTCATTCTTTATTAGCCTTCCACACCACTGGTTGAGATAACAGGCAATTGGAATGCTTTATTACTCCTGATACACACACGTCATTAGCTGTGCTTTGAAAGCACACAGTGCACCTTAAGATGCTGACCCATGTTTTGGAAAATTGCTGCTCACCACCTGCACAGCCCTAATGAATCTAAACAAAGTGTCCTGTGCGTACATGTGGGAGAGACGCATTACTGCTGCCGCTAAAAGTGAAGGGAGGTTGGGATTGTCTGTTATGAATTAAACCAATAAATGCAACATAAGCAAATGAAATCACCATGCACTACTCTGTCTGTGCCGTCTCAAGGCAACGAACAGCACAGTAAAACCTTTGCAAAGATTTAGTGTTAAAGTTATGGTTGGGATTTAGGTGAAAGCATAGTAATAAATAGTTATGTCACATTTGGGCTAGAATATAATGCGTAACATGCTCTCATACCGCAATGATTCACCATGCTTACAAATCATTCTGAGCTTTTGGGAGGACACCCCTCTGGAAATAATCTGGCAGAGACTGTGTCCATGAAGCAGCTGCTAGTCGTTTAAAGGAAATGACATCAGTTTAAAGTGAACCAAAGAAATGTAAACAATCTGCTGATCACTCAGAGTGTTCAGTTAGGTAAAGATATTGTGCATTATGTAGGGATCATGTAATATACTTTGCACATTTTAGTCATTCAAATGCAGTAAGCTCAATGAGCAGACTGTAAAAGTGTCTGCAGCCTCCTCCCTAAAGCATGCAGGACTCTGTGTGGGAGTTGTCTGCAACAATGCCCCTTTCCCCTACACTTGCACTGGAACACCGAACACATCAATACAACCCATAGATCTGGGTATAACTGTAAATAGCTGCACTAAGGGAAAGTTATATTTGCATGAGTGAAAGGACACAACTTAAGGAATGTGAATCAGTGATTTAGTTGTGGATGCACGTATTAAACTTCTCCGGTTTCTTGGGACATAAAGGAAAGCAGGTGCAGGGAAATCCAACATTGACTTGTGGACTAAATGTAGGCCTTGTGAATAGTAGATGGTTTGAGAAATTGGACCCATTACTGCTGCACTACTGCGGTGGGGGGGGACTATCTTTTTGCCTGCAATATTCATACTGCTTCAACTGTTTCATGTTATGACATGATGGCAGCACAGATTTTAATGTATCTCTTTGGAGATTTAATTGTGAAAATAAAGGATGGAAAATACAGATTTTAATTTATTTGTTTTTAACAATACTGTGTTGGAAATCTGTGTTTTTTTTTCTGAATACAAGAACTTGGCCCTTTCATTTCCTGTTTCATTCTGATGAAATTATGTTTTTTTTAATGTTAAATAATAATAATTATTATTATGTTAAATAATAATAATAATCAAGAGCTACATAGAAGTAAATCTTTATGCACTTTTTTGTTGCAACAATGGTAGCTTTCCTGAACTAGCAACAGATTAACTGTTTTCCAATTATTCAAAAAAGAATTGAATTATTTATTTCCATTTTTTTATGTACTGTTACTTGTATATTAAGCTTAAGCAATAATGTATAAAATCTGATGACTTTTTTCATCCATTCATCGGTTAATTGTCAGAATAATCTGTAAGATAGTTGATGACTAAAGTGTTCATTTGTTACGTCAAAGGATGTGTCCCATACAAGGTTCATGACAAACTGTAAACAGGATTTCTTGTGATTTTCTTGTAACTAAAGTTTTCTTCTGCTCACCCTTCAATAAAGGCCAGATTTGTAGAGAGCATAACTAATAGATGGTCCACCATGTCTAAGTAGGTCTGGAGACGTGCCATACTGTTTCAGTTTTCCCACTGATGGATTGAACTGTCTTCCATAAAATATCACTGATGTTCTTGGATCTTCACAGAAATTTATGCTGCTTTTATGCTGATTTTCAATTATGCAAAAAACCTAGTAGCTGTGAATCCTGTTTCTTCTATATGACGGTTATGCAGTACTTCGGTACAGCCTATCGCATTCAAATGCAAATGAAATACACTGAAGTTTGAGGCCTTGAAATGAAAAAAAACGTTCATTGGTGCAAATTCTTACTGTGGTTTATCCAAATGCAGGTTAACATTGAAAATGCTTAGGTTTAAACAGACACTTTGCATTGGTGTTTTTCTCTGCAGGTGGATGGAGGCCTGCTTAGAGGAGGACTTACCCCCCACTACTGAACTGGAGGAAGGACTCAGGAACGGTGTTTATCTTGGAAAACTTGCCAATTTTTTTGCCCCTAAACTGGTGCCTGCAAAGAAGATCTATGACAGAGATCAGGCTCGTTATAAGGTATTGTCTTTTTTTTTTTTTGTATCTGCTTCCGTTATTCTGCTTCATCTGATCAGATTGAAGATTATTTCATGGCTTCAGGATTCAGCCAAACTGAAACATGCTGCTGTTCAGCTGGAAACCTAAACAGAAAGTTTTCTTTTTAAGTTGCACATTGAGCATAAAATAGTCAAACACGGCATAAAACAGGTTATTGGTTTTAACTGTCAAACCAACTCGCATTGTTTTCATTTCTTATACTTAAGGTTATTTTTGTAACCACTTTCTTTCTGGTCCCTCACTATTACTGCTATACTTGTCCTCAGAGCAAAGGGCTTCATTTTAGACACACTGACAACACAGTGCAATGGCTCAGGGCAATGGAGTCAGTCGGACTTCCTAAGGTAAGTCCCTGGTCCCTTTTTAACAAGCAATTATGTGAACATAGGCTCATAAGGCAATAAGGAGTTCATTTTATCAATAAGATAAATTTAGAAAGACGATGAATCCCAATCAGCAATGCTTTGTAAAACTGGAGAAAATCTCTGCATTACTGCTGTTTTTTAAGATAAAAAAATATATAGTTACTGTAAATAATGGGATTTTAATGTTAACAAATTGCCTCTAAAGTTTTATCTTTTATGTATTAAACTTTACTTGAAATGTTAAATGTTTTTTTTGTTATATTTTGTTGTGCTGATTTTACAGAAAATAAGTGATAAAGACATTCATCTAATACAGCAGATTACTGAATAATATCATAATTATGGTTTCTTATTTCAGATATTTTATCCAGAAACCACTGATGTTTATGATCGCAAAAACATGCCCAAGGTGGTGTACTGCATACATGCACTAAGGTAAGCCTGACACGGATCTGAAATGTTTGTTGTTACTTTTCTGTTCTTACATTAAAGGAAAAAAAAAAAAAATATCGAGTAGATTAGAAAACATTAAATTGAAAATGTCTATTTGTATCTGAATAACTGATTAACAATTAAAACTTTTTTTATTATTTTATGCCATTCAATGGAACACTAATTATATACAAGTTTAACTACTTTTCCTCTGATTATTTTAATGAATCGTTTGTTTATTTCTTTTCATATAATAATATTCTGGCCTATGTGATCTCTTTGCAAGCAGACCCACCCTATTAGGGAAATACTTCTCAAAATTGGTTCAATGGGGGGGTGTTGAGATCTTATTGTACTTCGTGGGCTCAGGGTTCAGATGTTGAGTCGTTACACTTTACCCAGAATAAAGCTCACAATAGGAACCCAATCTGATACTGGCTTGGATAAGAAAGTTTAAGATCGTTTAAAAGTAATGATCTGTTTCTCAACTCTGCTAAAACACCCTTCAGATCATTATTTTACATCTAAACAGGGAAATGAAACAGAGACAACAAATGTTATATTTCTGCTCTGAGAAGGCAGTGGGAGCTCTCGCTGTTCAACAAACTTTTTACAATCAGTGGGAAATTAATGACTCATATTTGACATCATATGTAAATAGGGGCAGTTGGTAATCTGTTTCATATCCTAATCACTTTTAAACCAAACACAGTTAATTATTATAGATTAGCTAAACCTTTCAGCTGGTTTCAAGTTCCTTCATTTTGTATAAATGAAAACCCATAGAGTTTAATGTTTGCTACTGTTCTTGGGGTGTCTTTGTTTGATGCTCGTTTTTGGTTAAGGGTTAAAGAATAATACTTGTACTTTGCATCGGGAAAAAATATATATCTATCATTTTATAAAGGATTTGCTTTTCAGTGGGAGGGCAATGATAGAGACACCCATATTTGTCACTGATTTAGGGAGGGGTTTTGTGAGCTTGCTGGTTGTTTTCTGGGTTGTAGTTTTTTTTGATCAGGTCCTGGGAGGATCGGTTTCCTTCCCTCCATATTCACACACGTGCACTTCCTTCCTGCTGTTAGTCCAACAAACGTCCCACAAGTCAAAAAGACAAAGCAAAGCAGGAGGCCTTCCCCACATGGACTGTGGCTAGAAACTGAAGTGAAACTAAGTTTCACCTGAGAAGCCTTTTGCATTTTGAAGCTCTACCCAATATATTAATGAAAAGCCTAAATAGAAAATGTTTTTTCATTGTCTGGAGGGACCTAGTCATTCCCAGCCGTGTCAGGTAATTGTTTCCAACCACTGCTGCCTGTGTGGAGGCTGCCCTCATTACCTTCAGTCAGCTGTTACGATCCATATCTGAGTCTGAAACAGCTCCCTGTGTTTCAAAACTTGCCTCTTAGCATAAGCAAAGTTTAAATTAGTGTTTAAAGACCCCTGTGTCCCAAGGACAGAGTGCATTCAGTGTTTACTCACGCACACAAAGCGATCAAAGGGCAGGACAGCTACTAACCAACCTACAACTTTCATGTTTAGAGCTGTCCTGATGCCAGATCTCCACAGATATCTATAATTCATTACCACTTATCGGGTGCCTAAGAGAGGATGAAATTTTAATGGAGTTTCCACTCACCTGAATGTTGATTTCATGGCTTTGTTTGGAGTCTGCTGGCTGTCGCCAGGTATTACTGTGAAATATCAGCCAATACTGCCCTCCAGTGGTGGAAGATGGATGGGTCTCACTAACAACTAGCATGAGAGAACATTAAACATTTGTCTCCACTATCTGTTTTTTGAAACTGTAAGTTTAACCATAACTTGTAACGCCTGTTATTATTTGTCTCAGCTTGTATTTGTACAAACTTGGGATTGCACCACAGATCCAGGACCTGCTGGGGAAAGTCGACTTTACAGGTAAAAACTGTAGAAACAGGGTTTTGTTGAAAGCAAGAAAGTAAAGGTTAAAAAAAAAAGAGGAAATAAATAATGAACTATTATTACTTCCCTGAAGGGTAGAAGCTGCCTTTTGATCTTTTACATTTTAATGTGGATACATAGATCATGAGATCAGGACATGTCACATCTTTTAGTTGAAATACTCTTTATATTGGGAAATATTTGGAGGAAAAAAAACTGTAATTCATGGAGGCTTTAAAGCATCCTTGTTTTGGGTGGACTTATTTAAACAGCTTGTTACTTTTAAGGTTTTTTTTCTTATTTTAAAGTACTTTTAGTTTTCCTTTCTGTTTTCCTCTGAAAGTTTATCACAAACCTTCTAAGTTCCCTGTACTTCTGTTTATAAAGTTTGTCTTGTCTCTGTGTAGCAAACAATCATAAACAATATTATTTTGCTTGTTGACACAAAACAGACAATCAACCAATTTATTATCAAAGTATCTAAACCGGTTGAAGATGATTTGCTAAAGTTAAAAGTGATTATCAGAATGGGAAATGAGTGGGTTTGGAGTCACGTTGAAGTTGTAGGTGCTGGATAGGCTGATCTAAGTATTAAAGAAAGTATCGATTATTTTTTAATTTCACACACAACCTAAATCTCAACTGTTCTTTTTTGTTTTTCTTTAAGATGGCAGTAATATGCTGTTACCATCTGTTGTGTGGTTAATCTATGCCACGATCATTAAAGCAGGTCTGAAAGCAGAAATGGTGCCTACCTGGTTCTAGGAAGGTAGCTACTGAAAAGTCATTTTGTAGCTCAAAAAACACACTCAGCATTAACGGGTGTTGATCAGGGTTTTAATTAGGGTATAAAAGCTTTGATTATAAGCAGAAACTTTCAGGAAATAAACAATAGATCCTTATTGAGATTATTGATAGTCCGTTGTGCTCCAATAAAACTGTTAAATTACCCTAAAAAATCAGGATTAACCATATCATGCTATATAGTTCATTCTGATTTTCTGTCATCCAGAGGAGGAGATCAGTAACATGAGGAGAGAACTGGAGAAGTACGGGATTCAGATGCCAGCTTTCAGTAAAATTGGAGGCATCCTGGCCAATGAGCTCTCTGTGGATGAAGCTGCTTGTGAGTCCTGATGTTTGGGAAGGATTTAATTGGACAATCAACCGTCTGTTCTTCTGGCACTAACCAGCTTTAATCCACATCTGTTGTAGTACACGCTGCTGTGATTGCCATCAATGAGGCAGTCGAGAGAGGCCAGGCTTCTGTGACAATGGGAGCGTTGAAAAATCCCAATGCAATGCTGAGAAACACTCAGGAAGTTCTGGCCCAAGACTACCAGGACACACTGAGACAGGCTAAGGCCCGGAAGAAGGACCAGTCCTCAGGAAGGGTGAGGAAACTAACCTTGCAGATCCTTTGCATTTTTAGGATTGATCAATGGTATGTAATGCTGCAAAAGGATGTTAAAGTTTAGGAAGAGACTTGGAAAAATAGGCCTGCCTGGGGGCTGAAGTTTTTGTGGATGTTTTTATATTTCTATGCCACGGATGATGCTGCATAACTATGGCTGTGATCTGCTGCTGTCATACTAAACACTAGAAAAGCACTTGGAGAGCACAGACCTCCGCCAAGCAGCTCGTTTGTTTGTTTGTCTGTTTGTTTTCAAAACAACTTGAAAAGTGTCGGATGGATTATTATGCGGATCAACGCCAAAATTGAATCATTGTCAATGGTTCTAATACGCTCCTTCTGTGAATATTTTAGTTAAATCCACCCGACAAAGTTATTTTGAAAACAGACAAACGCTGATGAAAACTTAACCTCCTTGGCCGAGGTAACAATTTTCCTGTAGAGATCCCCCCCACCCCCACACACACAAAAACAAAGTAAATTATGAAGAAAGTGGAAAGTTACTGACCCCATGTTCCCTTTATATTGAAAGGATAAAAAATTCCTGATAATCAGATGCCAAAGTCTTTGGCCAACCAACCAGCATCTTTCCTAAAGTAATAAAGTCTCAAAACAAACTAAATAATAAAGGTAATATTTATTGCCTCAGTTTAAATAGGTCACTTCTAATGTTGTTTTAAGTATAGTTTTTCACTCCACATCTTCTGCAAACACATTCCAGTCTCTGCAGTGTCAGCTGGATTTCCCAGACTTTAGACGTCCTCCCTGCCCCGTGTCTCTCCTCCCACTCACTTTACAAATATTATAAAAACAGTAACTTTTCCCTTTTTTACATGTAAAATTTTAAATCACTGCAACAACACATTGACTGTGCTTTATTTTAAGTAAACGTATTATGAATGTTAATCAGAATACATGTATCTATATATTTTGTCTGGTAGCGATCGTCGGTTGCTACAGAAGAAAGAGATGTTTATGAGGAGCTCCTGACTCAGCAGGAAATCCAGAGCTGCATCGATCGAGTCAACAGTGAGGATGTGCACACATGACAAGATCATGATCCTTTCTCCCAAATCTGTCATTACTATATTATTCATTTATTCATTGAAATGCTAGAAAGTGGTATTAGATGATCCTGGGTTCTGTACAAGTCAGTTGTGCATCACTTGGTTTTGTCTCCAGCCCAGGCAGCAGTATGGAAAGTGAGCGAAGCTGTGTTGGCCCAAGACGAAGCTGCTTTGTTGGCTGCGCTCAGACTTAAAGATCTGTCCCTGCTGGGTGTCCAGGAGGCAAACAGTTCCTGGTACCTGGAACATTTTACAACCTACATCCAACAAAAAGCAAAGGTACCGTACCTAAGGAGTCCTTTCATCAAACAACTACACCTTGAGGTCTCTAAAGTCAGACAATCTGAGGTTTTATTTAGAACCAAACTAGGAAATGAAATCCAAAAAAGCCCTCTGTACCAAATGACCCCCAAGACCAGATACCAACCAGAGGCGAGGTTGTTTGAATAGATTCCCTCTAGATGCCAAGAAGTGAGTCCACCATGTGTCATTAAAATGCTAAAGAAATGAGAGCCAATTTGGAAAGTTAATGTTGCAAAACTCTCTTAAACTCTTGCTAAGGTAAAAACCTTCAGCTGCTTTTAATAAATGTGGAAGAATCGATTTGTTTTTTCGTTGTCTTACCAGTATTTGTTTGGACCACAGGATGCAGGGAGATCGGCAGTGCTGGACAAAGAGGAAATCCACAGAATCGTCAGCTCCTGCAATGATTTTGCTGAGGCAGAGAAACGAAGTGAGTCCAGTTTATATCCAACTAAGACGCCTTCTAACCTAATGAAAGATTAAAATCTCACGGGGATCTTTGACTGACTTTCACTATATCAACTAAATACAGAAGACGCTTGCTGAGGTTTATTAAAATCTCTGAGAAATGTTTTTTCTTCCATTTTCTTTGTGAGATTTAATGTTCAGACAATAAGACAGGGTCCAAGTCATTTTATTAGGACTCTAACATTTATAACTATTTTATGAGTAGAACTTGAGGCAGTTGCACGGATCAACACAGCCATTCGTCTGGGAAATGCTGAAGAGACAGTGGAGGAGCTGCTGAACCCTGAGGCTCAGCTGCCGATCGTCTACCAGAGTGCTGCCAACCTGTATCAAGCTGAACTATTCAGTTTGCAGCTTCAAGGAGGACGGGTGAGACTTAGCTTTACAGCTCTGTGGACATAAACCTGCTAAAATGACCTTAAAAGAACAGCTATTTGTCATGTTAAGATATATATTGCTGAATGTATTTCAATCATATTCTGTTTCTGATTCATTACTTGATGTTTAATAGTCTGGACTGAGCCATGAGGAGCTCAGCGTAGCTGTGGAGATGCTGTCGGCTGTTGCAGTCCTGAACGAAGTGTTGGACACAAAAGACACACAAGCTGTTATTGAGCAGCTAACGGACTCTCCTCTGGGCTTTACAAACATAGAGCACGACAGCCTCAACAGGTAAACTTTAAGAAGCTAACTTTGTGAGGGATGTTTCAGTAAAATCTTAACACGGTTAGGTTCCTAGGTGCAACACTCAGAGCCGTGTCACAGGTCTGTGTTGTTGTTATTTTGGAGATCAGTAGAAAGTAGCAAACCTCATGGTTTGATGTCAGGCTTCCTACATACTCTGGAAAAGTGGTGAATTTGAGTAGAGTTAAAATGGATAATACTGTATATTCGGAAATAAAAAGATTAGATCATCCACCCGCCTGCCACAAACATCTAAAACAGTTTTGGTGGTGATAGTGGCCAAAAAGGAAAAATAAAAACCACTAGAAAATCTTTGACTCTGATTTTTTTTTTTTTTTTCCAAGTAGGGAATTCTGTCATAAAAATGTTCAGGAACCTTTTAAAGGTTACAAAATGATTCACGATTTGTGTTGAATTCTTTATAATCTGTCTTTAGGTATGCTGACATGCTTATCGAAGAGCGAGCTGAAACTCTCTCCAAGAGCCAAGAGTTTCTCACTTGGAACGATGTTCAGAAATGCATTGACATGGTCAACATTCAGGTCCAAGAGGAGCACGAACGTAAGAAACGTTTTGTTTCTGGTCCCGAAACAGCTGCTTTCTTTCTCCCTTCGCTAACAATAAACCCCCAGTGATAAGAATGTTTTAAACACCTAAGGTTCAATGCAGAGATTTAAGATAAAATGAATAAATTCCGACTTAATTTAACTTAGAGTTTTTTTTATTTTTGTCAATCTGCAGGTATCATAGCTATTGCAGAGATCAATGAGGCCCTAAACTCAGGAGATCATCAGCAGACCCTCGCTGCTCTGCTTCTCCCTACAGCCAAGCTGACAGGAGTAAACCCAGCCTTAGCAAAGCACTACCATGACACACTTCATCACATCAAACAGCTTCTCTGCCAGGTTTGTCACAATCATCACAATCAATATATTTAAGTCATTTTGAAAATAAATTTGTCCTTAAAGTGTGCATGAAATAATTTTGTTTAACTTAACTCATCAGTGTTTATTGTTTTCCAACCGTTTCTCTTTCTTGAATGTGTTTGTGTTTATGTTCCTTTGTGGCCAAACAGATTTCTTATTTACCTACAATTGGAAACACATTTTAACAAAGGAATGAAACTAGAAGTAATTCAAGTACATGTTTGTTCTGGCAAAACAGTATTAGTCCAAGTAAAAACTGACAATGCATGATTGTTTGTTACCAAAAGTGTTTCCACTGCAGGAAGCTTTTCACAACACATGGTAGTATTAAGGAGTAGATTTTTTTTACTGCAGGAATCTGAGTCGGATTAAAAATCAACCTAGAAAATAATCCTGGAAGTGAAGTAAGACCCTGGATTATTAATATAGTAACCCTCTGAGATCAATAAAGTGTGTTTGAAGTGACATAATTCATAATTGCAGCAGGTGCTAAACCCTTTTCTTATTGGATGAATATCAGCCCTCCTACAGTGTGTACTACTCTGCAGGTCATGTTTTCTGTTTGCAAGTACTCACCAGTTAAACTCAGCTACCGGTGCTAAATATTTTACAGAGTTGGGAATCGATTAGATTAAACAACCTTGCTGGAAATATTTAATGGACTTCCACTTAAAGAAAGAAAAGGAAAGTGACTTTTTAAATGTGTTTATCCAGTGGAGTTAGAATAATGTACAGCGTTCATGTTCTCTTATTCACTTTTTAAAGCTCATCTACCCTATTTATCCCATTTCATGTTAAACGGTGCAGGTGGGTGTTTTTCTGAAGGGTGGAAATTCAATTTTATGGTTTAGGAAACAACAAACACAGTTATCTCATGAGCATTTTTTTGGGAGATGCTGAAGATGCAGACACTTGGTCTATTCTCTCGTTTCCCCCCCTCGGTCTTAACTCTCTCTCACATCACATGGAGCTCAGCCACTTGAATGTTTGGCCCCTCTTTTAGCTTTTACCTCCAAAAACCTAACTTTAGAGGGTTAAGTGTTGCAGAAACATTTGCTCAAGTCTGTCTTTGATTTGCGTAGCTCCACTCAGCAGTCCGTCACAAGATTAGCATGTCAACAATATAAAACATTGATATTATTGTTTCTGTTTTAAACTAATAAATGGTTTTATCTCTTGTTGCAAATTTTGTTTTTAGTAATATTTCCCTTTCATTGAGTTTCCAAGGTGTTTATAAACTGTCCAGTTTGTCACAAACATCATCGATATGTTTGAACCACAGAATACTCCCTTTTTCTCTCTTTTGTTCAACAGTAGTCAAGAATATAGTCTTTTTTTTTTTTGTCCTCTTGCGCATAAATGTTCAGTCTCATACTGCAGGTCTCCACGATTTCCTGTTAAAAGGGAGAAATTGTAACTCTGAGTCGGCTGCCGTAGAAAGGAGCATGCAGAGGAAAGGATCCAGGCAACTGTGGAAACAGCAGAGACAAACCGCTAGTCTATAGTATGCAAACAGTGTGTCATCGCCACTGTGAAACAGGCGAATGTAGTGGGCCGTATGTAGGATTCCACTGGGGAGAAAACACACCACGAAGATGATAAAAACCAGAGTGCTCACTCTGATGAACAGTTTCCAGTCACAGGAACTTTGTTCCAGGTGATAAACCACAGCGATGTGGGTGTAAATACAAACCACGAAAGGCAGAAGGAAGCCCAGAAAAACTAGCATCAGCCTGAACGGCACCAGTGGAGAATGCGAGGGTTCATCTAGTGGAAGTACATCGTGGCATGTTGTGATTCCCAGCTTTGTGATGTGGAAGCTCTGCCTAACCAGGAGCTCTGGAACAATAGCGGCTCCATAGAGAAACCACACGATGAGGCACATCCACACCGCCAGGCTGGTTTTAGCCAGCCGTCTGTACAGAAACGGCTTGACCACAGCCAGGTAGCGCTTCAAGCTGATACAGGCTATAGTCTGAGCAGAGCAGTAAACATTTCCATGAAATAAAGCTGTGATAAGTCGACAGGAGATTTCACCAAATATCCAGTTGTTTGCGTTTAGGTGGTAGTGAACGCGTAGAGCAAGAGACAGCACCAGCAGCAGGTCCGACAGCGCCAGGTTCAGGTAAAGGACCACAGTGGAGATGGTCTTGGAAGTGAGTCTGACTCTGAGGAAGGCCAGAATGTAGGTGTTGGAGGGGATCCCCACCAGGATGGTTAGGATGTATGATAAAGGTATAACCCAAGTGCTGAGGACCCCGGTGGTGTATGCTGTCACTGGGCCCTCAGGGTCCACATCCAGGTGAGGCTCAGTGTTTGCATGGAACGGGTCAGGCAGCAGGACTGTGTAATTAGATTTATTTAAGGAACCCCTCATGCTTTTTGGTGGAGCAATCTTTGTTCCATTTCCTTTAAAAAAACAAACAGACAAAAAAAATACATTTCATTTCAGTTTGATAAAGCTACATCTGAAAGTGCAGAATTTCATTTTTTTCTACTTATAATTTTATGTTAATTTTTTATGGCACACCTAGCAGATTAAGATTAAACTTTATCTGACAAGAATTACAAAAGAGGTACTTGGACTATTGTTAAATGAATGTTAATTTCTCTAAATATATATATATATATATATATATATATATATATATATAGTTCAAAAAGAAAAATGATTTGTAGT
>JAUZNJ010028429.1:0-16099 GCA_034780135.1 Jordanella pulchra | reverse complement strand
CAAAATATACTTAAGTAAAGTAGTGAAGTACTTTTACTTCGTTACTATACAACACTGTATATATATATATATTCATTTTCTTTTTTAACATGCATAGTTATATTTTTTATAAGTAAATATAACAGTTTGAGGATTGCTGAAGCTGTTTTACAATGCAAATCTTAATTTAGAAAATATGTAAAGTAAAATGTGGATATATTCAAACAAAATGAAGTGACACAAAACATTCAATATTATCGCAATATTATGAGATAAAAGGAGTTATACTATGATATTATTTTCGTAATATTATGAGAATAAAGTCATGATAGAATAAAGTCATCCTTTCAGAAAAAAAAAACTTCTAACAGTATCTCACCAGGAAAGCAAAACTACCAAACAGCAACATGAGCTCCGTTTGTATGACATAATACACTAATAATTTGATGTTGAAAGGCTAAAAGGTATATCTTCTTAAAACCGATCAACATTTTTTGTATATTTTGGAGATGAAGGGGGTCCCAAAACAGAGTAAACACTTGTTAAAATGTGAAAAATTGGGAATGACCTCTAACATACTAATCCTTTTAAGATGCTGAGGACTTTGGTTTTCATCTGGGTTATAAGTAAGTGCCTTTTTAAAATTCATCTAGATGTGCATCTCATAATTTTTTAAATAATCACAAAGAGGAGTACAACAATGGTTTACGACAAATCTATTGAGTTTTTAATTTTATAACTATTATCAATATTTTTTTATTATTTCCCCTGGACTTTACAGCAACCCAAAAGGTAGCTGTGCAGACAACAGGTAGGACCGAATATTCTCCATGGAACAAATAGATAATTCCTCCTTGTATAAACCAAAATGTTAAATAAGCTTTGTAACAAGGCTGCAGTTTGATTTTTGCACATCATCCCCAGATCTCTGCAACACAAAGAAGATAAATCTGATGGGGAAGAAAGCATCTCAGTCTTCATCCTACACTCTAAATGGCATTCCATACTCCGCTAACAGAGCCTTTGATGGGGATCAGTCCACATGTTCTCACACTCTAAAGCTGATGAATTCTTGGTGGAGAGTTGACCTGCAGGGGATTTACAACATTTCCTGCATCTCTATCAAAAATGGATTAGGTAATACTGATATAACAGGAGCTCAGATCTACATTGGGTACTCTCTAAAGAACAACGGCACCAACAACAGGCTGTAAGAACATCATGACACCTTAGTAGAATTTTAATTACATTTTTAGAGCTTCAAATAAATTAAATATCATATATGTAAACATTATATTAAATAAGTGTGTGTGTGTAAAAGTGTTACATGAATGGCATTTAAAGGTAATTTTCCCACTTTGAATTCAGCTTCTTGCTTTTTGGTTAGATTCGTTTTGATAACCCTCAGTAAAGATTCCCTTAAAAAAGAACTGGCTGAAAGTTACAATGAAACCTGATGAGTTGGTCTCTTGTGAACTTTGGATCAGATCTTCAAAGATTCCAAATACGAAACGCTAAATTTTACTAAATTGCAATTTTTTTTTTTAAGTACATTCAATAAATGGGATAAAGATCAAAAGATCAAGCCTGAAGTGATAAAAGCAAACATATAAGGTTGATGTTAGAATCTGCTCTTTTACAAAGCCTGAAAATGGCAAATGGTTTAAAGGCGTTAAAGTTCAAATTTCTTTTAAGTGGATTACTTTAACTTGTCCTTAATAACTATTATAAACTCGCAGCTTTTCTTAGTAATAATGATACTTTTTACATGTACTTAACTTTGGATCACCTTTTTGTTTTGATTTTTCTCTTATTCAGGGTTTACAACATCACAAACTTCCAACAAAACCAGGAAAATGTCCTGAGATTTCCCACATCAGCATCAGGCCGATACATCACTCTGAACATACCACAGCATGAATTTATGGTTGTGAGATAAACATCATTGGCACAAAGATAGGTAGTTTGATTTAATTGTTTTTCTTATATCTCCAATATTATTTATATCAAACATCTCCTTGATACATTACATATTTTAATCTTTATTCTCTAGTTTTTATTTCCATCTGTAACATTTATAACTTCAGCTCAACCATTCTTTTTAAGTAATTAATTATTCTTTCTGTAATATTTTTTAGGAGAAATAAACTTCTCATCCTGACGTATTTTGCTAAATAGTAAAAGGCCATAATTTGACTGAACTGTGGTGATATATTTCTAACTTTTTGTTTGATGTCCATGATATCTGGTCAAATTTTTTTTACACCCACTGTAAGCATGACAGACCTGTTAGATTAAGGCTTTTAATGGTGCGTTGTTTTCTTTGTTTCTCTTTTTTTTAAGTAAAATGCTGATATAATAAACTGTAGATTTTTTTAGATCTAGCATTTTATTATAACATGAAATATATGCTTACTTTGTGACTAATATTTTAGGAAAATGCCCCTTTGGTAAGCTGAAAGTTAACCTTTTTGAAGCCATTTTAATTCAGTTCTATTCAGTTTATTTATATAGCACCAAATCACAACACATGTGATCTCAAGGCACTTCACAAAGACAGTTCATTCAAATCACACAGACAGATTAGTTAAAAGTTTTCTATCTAAGGAAAACCAGCTGATTGCATCCAATCATTGACTCGACAGCAATCCCTCAAGGTCCCTTTTAGACCTTCTGGGAGGATTGTACCTGATATTGGACCAGCATTTAATGTACAGTTTTACAAAACTGTGAGGTTTTCTGGCCCAGATTCTATCCTTCAGTAGAGAGTAGGCAGAGAAAAAGCCTGTATGATTAACTGGAATTTAATGCTACCCACAAAGACAAGCCACTGCCTTTCAGAGAAAGGTTTTATCGTCAGATGAGGCAGTGCAGAACTAACTATAAGTGTAACATTTCTTCTTTCCTCTGTCTCTCATTTTCTGCCAGAATCTCCCTTTAAGCTGATCGACATTAACAAGACATGGAGAGAAGCTCTGTCCTACTGCAGGGCTAATCACAGTGGCCTGGCCTCCATTCTGGATGAACAGCTTCAGGCCTTTGCCCAGCTGGAGGCTGAGAAGGCCAACAGTCCCTTTGCATGGCTTGGCCTTCGCTTCATTTGCAGCAAGCAGTACTGGCTCTGGGTTGATGGTTGCACAGTTGATCATGAAGACTGTGACATAAATGGAGCCATGAAGACACAAGGGGAGTATAAATGGTTCGACAAGTCTGGTTCTGAAAAGTTCAATTTTATTTGTGCATTGTAATCAGACTAAGCCTAAACACTTCTGTTCTTCGGTAGAAAATGCTTTTTCTTGAAGATTTTATATTGGACTATATAAGGACTATATAATAGTCTGCATAATATTGCCCATAATAGTATAGTAATTTACAAAACCAAATTGCAAAGTGTAAATCCAAGCTTTATAAGTGGCTACATTGAGACCTGACACCATTTGGTAAAATATACTTATCTAAAATTGAATCTTTGTACCGATGTATTCTCTCTCTTCACCTCTAATGAATATATTTGAAGTCTTACTCCATTAGAGCCTCCATTTAACTTAAAATAAAGCAGGTTTAAACAATACTTTAAAAATATCTGAAATACTCCAACATTATGAACATGGTGGTCAGAAGCTATAATTTTTGAATTTTGAATTTTTTACAAAAAATGGATGGTAGGGAATTAAATTCTTAAAATATGATTTTCAGGTTGAAAACCGCCAATTAAACGGTCATTATTTCACAAGCAAGTATTATTAGTCTGGAAACTCATGTAGTGACATCATTTTTTTCCTTATTCTACCCCAGAAAGTCCCTCATCTTACAACAAAAATATCTGGTCCATAGAAAAACAAAAAATATTTGGTCCATAACCCACCTGATAAATGACCACAGACACTAGCTATGTACCTTACCATTACTTTTACTCAGCAATTGTTTTTCTGAATCAGGCATTAAGAAATACTGCACATTTTGTTATCCTATTATTCCTAAAACAGAAGAAATCCATATCAAAGTTATGAGGAACATGTATTAACGTTTTCTAAGATTAATATTTGGTATCAGTCATAACAACTGTGAAATTCCTGATCACTTTTTATCTTACTGTCAAAGGTGGGTCGAGTAGCCCAAAAAATTTACTTAAGTAAAGGTAGCACTACTTCATCATATTTTTACTCAAGTAAAAGTTAAAAGCTGCCTTTAAAGAAATTACGCAAGAGTGAATAAGCATTTGATAAAAAAGCGACTTGAGTACTGAGTAGCTGATCTATTTACTACCCAAGATCCCAACAACAGATTACATATTTGTTGAGTTATAAAATTTACAACATCTATAAAGTATGTAGAATAGGTTAAATTACTGTATACTGTTTGCTATATTTTCAGTCAGCCTTCAAATGACACGAAATACTCAGCAGGTGGAAAATAACATTTAACCAATCAGCCTTGACCACAAAAAAGAAGAAAATTTGTCTCTCAGTAGTGCATTTTTGCTTAACGCAAGCTTGTTTTCAACAAGGGAAGTCACTAACAATGTATGGAGTAGCCAGACATTTTACTAAAGTAACAGTAGAGACACTTTATCATAATTTTACTCAAGTAAAAGTAAAAAGTACAAGGCTGTACAATTACTCCAAAAAGTGTGTGTGTGTTTTTTATGTTACTCGCATAAAAGTAACTGAGTAAATCTAACTACTACCCACCTTTGGACACTGGGTCTATTTTACATGAGCTGGAGCTTCTTTAAAATGTTCTTTAACGCCGTAAATAGCTGAGAGATTTTTAATATAATCTCATTATTAATTTTTAGTCTGTTCTTAAAATAACTGTTGATAAATCCAATGAAATGCTATCAGAAAATGAATTTAAATAAATTGTGATATAAATATAATCATATATTTGTCATTGTCCATTTACTTCAAAGTGAAAGGTAGAGACCTTTCAGTGCTTAGCTTCTATTTTTTCACATCACACTGATGTGAAAAATATTTACTTGTTTGCCAAAACAGTTAAGATGTCAACTTACTCACTGCTGCCCCTGTCTGGTTTTGAGAAGAACTGCTTGTGATGAGTTATTTCTGCATGAAAAGTCTATGATTGACAGTCCCAACAGCACAAATGCCACCTCATTAATTAACTAGGGGCTCCCCTGTTTGACCAAATAAAAACCTGGAATACACTCCCTATGAGGGAGAAAGACAGATTCTAGCTCTTAAAGGCTGTGATGTAGCTACTAGTAATTTTAAAGGCTGTAGTTGTTTATTGGAGTAAGTGTGAATTATTTGACCATCTTTGGGTGGACTTTCTTCTGAAGCATTAGCTGTTTCTTATTTTGCACATTGATGCTCCCACAACTGAAGCAGGACCTAAACTCATTTATGTCAGATTATCATCAGTGGATCATAATGCTATTATAGAAGTACTAATTAATTCCCATTTTATATTGGCCTCTTCATGCCATAAAACCATGAAGAAAAATTTTGGACACTGTGGACGAATGTCCATATTTCATCTTGAGCATTTGCGCTAGGATTAAGGGTGCAGAATGCATCAGTGCTGCTCTGGACTATATATATAAATCCCAGCGCATATATACATATATATGGATATATATATATATATATATATATATATATATATATAAAACCAAATTATGACAAATAGACATTTAATGGAATCCTCATTTCTGCTTACTGCTAACTCATTCAAAGCAGATTAAGAAGTCAGTTAACTAAAGGTTGTTGAGGTCTGATTAAGCAATCCATTAAATAAACATTATTTGGCCAAATAATGTTTTATTCACCTCGTGGATTTGCATTGTGAGTTGGTTTGAAAACATTACAATTGCTTAAAATTAGCCAAAAGCTAATTTGATCACATTCCAAATTCCTTAAGATAAAATTTGGTTCTCAAACATAAAATCCACGCTAAAACTGTAATATCATTGCATTATCTCTTGATTATGATTGTCAACGTGGCTTTCTTCTTCTTTGTACTTAGTAGCTTAGTTTTAGTTGAGTTTTACTAGTATGTAGTCAAGAGTGTTAAACTGAAATATGTTTGACTTGGAGCTGAATGATGTTTTTGTCAATATACTCTTATATTTTGGACTGAAGGTGTAGTGAATTTATTCTATATATGCACAGAATTATCTGTTTGAGCATGATATGAGCTCGATTCACACTTTCAGTTAACACGCAGCCAGTAAGGCGTGTGTTGATAAACAATGTATGACAGTGCAAGTAATATTTGAGTAAATAACATATTTGCCACCCCTACTAGGGTGGTTAAGAAATATATTAAAGTATCACAACATTAGTATGGTGTCTCTGAGGTGGTCATTGAATATAACAGTTATTCTGCACATGTATTAGAATAAAACTTAAAGCCATTATTGATAAACTGTTTGACAGCCTTAACATCAGCTATCACCTCCATCAGCTATCACAACCTAAGATCCAATACCAGATGTCTAGGCTTATAGAGGAAGAAAATATAACCGTTGACATTCCTGGGGTTTTCAAAATATCGAAATTTAACAAAGCTAAGAACTCCAAATGTGTCATGTTTGGGTTCTATAGAGTTAGCCCACATGCAGAACACCACAAGAGATGAGGTCAGTTAAATGATTTAAGGAAAATAAACATAAACTTTTGAACAGTTCTTGGATTAAAGTCTCAGTCTTCTTGTGAAATATTTAACAGTTTCTCACCGCACTAAGCGGAACAGTAGGAAGAGTGATACGTTCAATAAGCTTGAAACTCGGAGCGCAGAGGTAAAAGGGAAAACAATCTTACTTGGAGAAACATACGTTATAAGTTATTTTTATTATTTATTATTATTTTGTTGGATCTGCTTTAAATTATGCTTGAAATGTATACTTAAATGTGCCGTATAGTGATATTTTCTATGCTATTACTAATAATATTTGTAAATGACTTTTTTTAAATAGTAATAAAAAAGAAACAAGCAAAGAAAACAATACACATTGTTCCTTGTTTAATCATTGATGGGAACTTTTCTTTCGGGAACCATAGTTTAACTTGTGTTTCATCGGGCCGATCTTCTTGGCGGACTTAGGGGCTGTTGTCAGAAATAAAGCTGAACTCAAGTGTTGTGGTGATTTTGGTTGTAATAGGGGATCTGCCGACGGGTTTGATTCACGGATGGAGATTCTCGGGAGCACATTTGATGATTCTGTGTTTTCAGAGGCCAGAGAGCGGGTTTGTCGATCTCTGTCATCTTATAACGCTAAACTCTGCGAACCAGAGGTGAGACTGCAGGCAAAACGATCTAGGAAAATTATTTCAGCGTTAGCGTAACATTATGGTGTTTATTTCAAATGTACCGATAACGCGAGTAAATATATCTGCGTGGTTTAAGTAAAAAAACAGGTGGATAAATTGTTGCTAATAATAATTTCGGTCATTTGTTGATATCAATATTTTTCATGAAGAGGCATTTTAAGTGTTTAAAAGAGTTGAAGATGACACTTGGCAGTTTTTTTTCCTTTAGTACATTGTAGTTAAAATAGTTCATGCTCTTCACTCTGCATGACAAAATGTCAGTGTTCATTTGAAGGGAATTCATCAATCGTTGTACACTTTTCATTGACCCTTGTTATGCGTTTTAGCTCTTAGCATTTTTCCTTATTACCATGACTTAATAGAAATAGATGTTTGTTTTTTAAGTAAAGGGGAGCAGAAGAGAAGCCACTGAGGTTAGTTTGAAATACAATTTTTAGGTTTTAGTGTATAACATCATATCAAACCCAAGATAAAAGTAGTTATAAGAAAGCCTCATATTTGAAATTGTTTAGAGATAGGATTTACATCATTATCTTTTCAAAATAGAATAAATGTTCCTTGAGGTCAATAGCTTGAACACCTAACAAACATGCACTCTATGGAAAGATTTAAAAGCACTCTGCTGTATGCATCTCAGCTTGTAGTTCACTACAGTCATAAAGGATCGTATGTGGGAAAAAAAAGGTGATTTGAAACACACAATTCTTTAAGCCTTCAGATAGACCTGATTTCTTCTCAGGTTCAGACCAGCATTCTAACTCTACTTAAACGTGATCTTTATCCTTTAAAAAACTGTCATCCTTACCACCAACCCTGCTTGGTTTAGCCATGAGTGGTTGAGAGGCTAAATCCCTTCCTCTGCCTACATCCCCCAGAATGCTGTGCTGTGGTTCTGGATCAGAGTCAGGCTGGCTTTAAGGTATTATGGTTAGAGATAATACAAAGGTTTTCATATCTGGATCTGGGGACCAAAACGCGACAGTTTGTATAAAGTCTGTCTTTAAAATGACAAGCATGCTTAACAAAATCAGCAAATTGTAAATTTTTTCTCATTTTTAGGTTTCTAGATCTAAAGCATGAAGTTTTCGGGTGAAATGTTGGGTTTGTCTTCTCTCTGCAGTGGTTTTGTGAGAGCACCGCTCTGGATACAGACGATTCTTTGGAGAAGCAGAAAATATTTAAGTTTAGAGGTGACCTGGCTTTTAGACAAGGAAACTATCAGGTAACTCTGCTTGTTTATTTTACTTTGACTCACTAAATAGTTAATTCTCCAGCAGTTAACTGTTTAGAGAGTGAAAACTGATCTCCAAAGCGACGGTTGCAAAAAATAAAAAATAAAACAAATTGGATGGCATTGAGCGCAGCCCTGTTCAAAACCTGTTTGTAGTTCTTAATTTGAATATTTTCCTGATGAGAAAGACACACAGGGCTTATGAAAGGAAAAAAAATGTTTACATAAAATTTCTAATACCCTTTTGTATACATATATAGTTTCTATATTTCACAGGAGATGCCTTTGGGCAGCACACACTGAAGGCTGTTATGAAATCAGGCCAAACTGATTTGTAATATTTGAACCCTTTCAGTTGTCATTTTTTAAAGTATGAATGCGTACAATGATGCCTCACATCTTTTTATGTTCATATTGCAGGAACATCATTGAAACAACTGGTAGCTGATTAGGATTTAAAGCTAAATAATAACAGGACTTTATTTCTGCCTGATCCAGAAAGCCTTGGACGCATACAGCAGCTGCCTGCAGTGGATCGCAGACAACAACTTAACCATCAGGAGAGATGTTCTGGAGGGAATGGCTCGATGCTGCACCAGGCTGGGCCGAAGGGAACAGGCACTGGAGCTAGCCGACTTACTGGTAAACCTTTTCCTTCAGGCTTTTTCTAAAAATCCCTACCATCATTGTTATTCACACAGTATTCAAGAAATAGCTTAAAAATAAAGTTTGATTTACATCAAGAAATCTGATGACACTATTAGTGGTCGTTTATTTTTTGAACATCTAAATGTGTACAAGACTGCTGCTTTGGAGCACAGTAGAAAGTTCAGTAGTGGGGTTTTAGTAAACCTTCAGGCAACATAAACCAACGCTAGTTGTTGTTAGCTCGATGAACATAGACAGCCCAACGATAGGTTTAGTCAGTCAGCTCCCACTTTAAGATGAGCCTCCCAGGAGCGCTGAGGTGGGAATCAGAGCAGGAAGGTGTTAGTCATCTCTGTCAGATAATAGAAAGGAAAGCAGCTAAAGAAACCAGTGCACCCCTAAGCAACCCTCTGTTTAGCTATGCTGAGAAACCTACATATGCGCAGGTAGATGTGCTCTAAAACAGACCATGCTACACTGTTATAATTAGAGATATATATATATGGCACTGGGCTATGTTACCCAATACAGCTTCAGATCAGGTGATGGTTCCAGCATCACTTACCATGACAAGCAGATGGTTCAGAGCTCACTTCCTGATTCAGCAAACTGACTGTGAGCATGATTAGACGCTGATCTCTTGGATGCCACCATTTAAAACAAAATTAGAATTTGTAATCTTTTTTTTTTTCCATTTTCACTTTTGTAAGAAAAAAATGGAAACTTATCAAGTTTTTTGTTTTGGTTCAAAAAATGAGAATTTGGGAATACTGGTGTGCTTTTGTTTTCTTTTCCATTTTTGTTTAATCATAATAAAATATTTTAATTAAACTCTTATATCTGCAAGATAATTAGTTTTAGTTTTATGAAATAAATATATGTTTCACATTTCATTCCTCTACCTGCAGCTAAGTTTAACAGTTTTAGAGGAAGATAAACATTTTTGGACACTGTGTCTAAAGGTTTAGTGAAAATATTTTTTTTAATTTTTTTATATATATTCTAAAATATATGGACAACTATAGTGTGTTTGTTTATTGCTATCGGGGTAAAATTGTTTTGCTTAAAGTTATGATTTATGAGGACACCAAAGAAATCCTGATGACAGACAGGTTGATGGTTGGGGTTACTTTCACAGTTTGAACGTGAAAGAAATGATTAAATACAGTTTTTCATAAAAATATGATTTATTGCACTTGAAGATGTATGACGAACATATTTGGAAAGAAAACCCCATCATTGACTCATTTCATCCACTCCACAGTGAATATAAACTCTGTGTTTGAGGCAGCTTTTTGGATTCCCTGTATGTATGAATATCTAAAAAACAATGTTTTGTCCCCAATGTGATGGAGGTGATGCTTTAACTTTGGATTTCCGACACTCAACCAGAACATAAGGTTCTGTAACTTTCAACTCGTTATCTTCTAAAATCTTTATAACTTTTTAACATGAAATGGATAATCTGACAGCTGGCTTTGTTTACATATTTTAGTATTTGATGTTAGGTGAATATCTCCACTAGTGAATAATAATTTTTATTATTCAACCAAATTTAAGGAGATTAACATTAAAAGAGATTAAATTAACATTTTACATTTCCTGTTGATGATTGAATGCTTCAATGTGTTTTGTCCCTGCAGAGAAAAGAAGCCTCCAACACCTGTCACCTCACCAGTCTCCTGCTGCTTAAAGTATGTATCAAATAAGACAGTGTTCCTAATCCAGATTTTTATTACCAGATTTAATGCTAACTTTGAATCTGAACTTGTCCTAAAGGTCAGCATCTACCAGACCTTTGGCTCTGTGGGGCCTCATGTGTCCTGTCTCCAGCAGCTGTGCAGCCTGCTGCCCTTTAACCCCTGGCACTGGCTCAGCCTGGGAGAGGCGTGTTTACAGCTGCTGGACAGAAACCCAAAAGCAGGTACATGCATTTTACCTTCTGTAGGTAAGACAAATTTTCGGCCTGTTTCAATTTTGTTAAATAAATAGATCAAATGTCTGCTCCTGTATCAGAGGCTGTGAACGGTGATTCTGAGGAGGACCAGAAGGGGGCAGCAGAGCTCTCTGAGGACAGAGTCTGGCTCAAAGCTTGCATCTGTTTTATCAGAACAAGGTAGAGTTTTCAAATACAACCTCTGCATTACCACAGCTTATATCACAGAGTTAAATAAACTTTAAACTGTGTAGTTAAATGTTTTTTTTCCCCTTTAAACGGTTCATACTCCAGGCTCCTGTTGAGAATCCTCCGCCAGCAGCAGTCCTCCTTTGTGCTGCAGCGCAGTGAGAAGGCTCTACAGATTACAGCAGAGGCACTAGAGCAACTAAATCCTAAGGAAGCGACAGTGCAGGCTCTCACTGAGGTGGCAACAAAGTGTGATGTGTTCTGGCTTTATTCCCACTGTCTCTAGATATGCTGTCTCTGATTCTGATATAACTAGATTAAAACACAGTAAAACTTTCTGTTGTCATTGATGATCCAGGTGATGTCAGAGGACCTGATCCCAGAGAAGATGAGAGAGGACTACCAGGATGGAGAGAGCCTGACCTCTGCATGTTTGCAGAGTTTTAAAGAGCGCTGGTGGAACAGGGCCGTACTGACAGGAGTGTTAGAGACTGATGGGCTGCAGCTTAAACCTTAATGCTCAGGGAACAAATGTTTGCAGCAATGATAGGCACACAGGAGAGGATTTGAGATGTTTCAAAACCAATATTTATTTCAAATCACAAGATAATAAAAGAAGAAAGGTCAGTATTGTTGTAAATTGACACACACACATTTAGTTTTTAGTGGTAAAGATATAAGATTAGAGAATTACCTGGAGTACACGTTGGACTGTAATTGATCAGTGTTATTGATATTTATTTCCTATGTCTTTAAAAAATGGTCATTCCTCTTAAAAACAATAACAAATAGTATTTTAACATTATTTGTGTTCTAAAACTCTATATTTAATAATTACCAATTAATGGAAAATATTATAAAATGATCTAAAAACATACAGAGACTAGGGCCCTAGCCACATCCGATGTAACAAAAACTTTTTTGTTAAAGTTGTGTATCCAAACTAAGTCAGCATTTTGGGAGAGTATAAACAATGTTTTTTGAATCGGGTCCCAGAGTGGAAGGCCCGATCCCAAACCGACCCCTAAGAACTTAACAATCCAGTGTCTCTTCCAATGAAGTCACACTCATAGCTGTGGAAGGCACCTGGATTCAATGTGGGGAGTATAAATAAAAAAGGGACGGCCTCTTCCCTCTAATAGAAAAAGAAAAAAACAGCTGCTGCTATGACTATACAGTGACACCCCATGTGCATGGCTGTAGCTCTATGGCACAGGTTGATATGACATCAAACATTCGCTGCTATCTTTAAAATAAATGTTTAAGGTCAAATAAAACTATCAAAGAGGAGCTTCCCTTTAGGAATTGACGTTTTTTTTTCATTTTTCTAACTTGTCATTTTCTGTGTGTGTGATGAAGCAGCAGCTTTAATAGCTGAAGCAGCTGAACATGTGAATTTTCTCTTGGGGAACTTTCACATGGATTTCACTTTGTCCTGCTTCTTCTCGATCTCCTGCTCACAAGGCTGCGCTGGATCGCAAGTAAAGAAATGGGTGGAAAGATACATTTAGAGTCTTTCAGTAATAATATTACAAGGGCCATGCTATCATAAGTTGTGATGATCATACTCATCACTATCATTGATACTGGAAAACTGAAAATAAAAATCTTGCATTTGATGACATTACAATCATGTTGAAGTCTCAAATCTTAGTTAAGTGAACAGATAAAATTAAACTCCTCATAATCAGACTTGCTGAACCACAGATGGTCTCCCTGTGTCTTCATGGCTCCACTCATGTCACAGTCCTCCTCTGGTTTGTCGTCAGCCCAGCGTTTGAAATATACAACATTGTCATCAACCCAGAACCAGAAGTCCAGGGTGCAGGTGTAGTGAAGGCCGAGCCATACGAAGGGACTGTTGGCCTTCTCAGCCTCCAGCTCAGCAAAGGTCTGCATCTGTTCATCCAGGATGGAGGCCAGATCTCTGTGATTATCTCTGCAATGGTACAGGGCTTCTTCCCAGGTCTTGTTTTCCTGAATTAGTTTAAAAGGTGATTCTTAAACAGAAAAAAGTAAAACAGGCTTGGTTAAAATAAAGTTTTGAGATGCACAAAACTATAAAGGTTCACACGGTTAGAACTGACCAGCTTTTCGCAATAATTGCCAGTATTTATGTAGGTTTCAGTCATCCAGGTCATGGTCAAGCTTGAAAAGTTCAGTTTAGGCAACTGGACTTCACTCCTCCCATCCAAGAGGCTTCCTCAGTTCCAACTGATGCAGGAGAAAACAGGTAAATATATTGTAGGTGTGACAAAGAATAGAAGAGGGGGAGAAAAGAAACAAAAGGTCCCTCCAACATAATGGCCAGTAGAGTTCACCAGGATGGTCGTTAGAGAGCTTCTGGTGGGTCGTTGGCTTCATTGTTAAAGTGGTTTCGGTTACGGGACTCTTTAACGGTTGAGTCAGGTGAAGGTAGGTTAGAGGTAAATCTGTTTGGTAGGGTTTCTAAAAGTGCTTTGTATGTGGGTGACAAGTTATGCCTGATACCACCTCTTCTGTTAAGGGATGGTTTTTGCAGGTTAACAAAGATGGCTTCTTTGACCAGCCTTCTTAAACCATCTGTCTGTGTTCAGGTGAACTCTACTGGCATTATGTTGGAGGGATCAAAGTCATCTTTTGTTTCCCCCTATTCCATGTCACACCTACAGTATATTTATCCCTGTTTTCTCCTGCATCAGTTAGAACTGAGGAAGCCTATTGGATGAGAGGTGAAACGTCTTCTCGAAAACTTCACGTCTAGTTGCCTAAGCTGAACTTTCCAAGCTTAATAATTGTCAGTGTTATATTACAGTACAGGTGCACTTGTAAATATAAATGCTGCCTGCAATATATGTCCACTTAAAACTGAAACTATATTTGTTCATTAACAGGTGCTTCCAATCCTTAAAGAGGGTCGATGAATAAGAAGCAGACAACAATAAATCTTCATCTGAATAGCCTGTTGAAGAAACTTGTTGAATTTTGGCATCATAGTTTTTACAGCAGCAGTAGTTTTCAGTTTTAAGAAGCCAAGATTTTTTTTTTATTTTTTAAAGACATCTTTGCACTGTAGGTTTTGTGCAGACTCATTCCGATGTTTGAGATCAAGAGAAGTGACTGACCTGAACGACACAGAGCCTGTTTTCACACACTTCCTCTATATTTTAAGATGTTTTTGTCATTAGAAAGTTCAATTTATTGAATTATTGAAGTTCCTAACATTTACTGTACATTGAAAAACATGACATTGGGGAGGGGGTAATTCTACAATGATTGTACAACATAAATCCACAGTATATGTATTAATTTCCAGCTGCACAATTAGTAGCGTGTAGGAGGAAGGTCCAGGGTTTGATTCCTGACCCACAGTCTTTCTGCATGTAGTTTGCATGTTTTCCCTGTACATGTTTGGGTATTCTCCAGGCACTCCAGCTTCCTCCCAAAGTAAAAAAAAAAAAAAAAAACATACTGTTAGGTTGATTAGCTTCTCTAAATTATCCCCAGGTGTGATTGTAGGTTTGTACGGTTGTATCTCTCTGTGTTGACCTGCGGTAGACTGGCAACCTGTCCAGGTTTTACCCCACCTTTTGCTCAAAGACTGCTGGAGACACCGGCCTCATTGTGACCCTCATGGATGAAGTGGAAGAAGATCGATGGATGGATTCTTTTTTGTTTAACTTTCCCAGCAAATTACTGTCATCTCGTATATTGCTTTTACTATACACACTGTAAAAGTGCATGGCCTCATTGTGAGGATGTATTGACAATGCTATAATTCCCCAGTAATGTAGAGTAATATCTTATTGATTGTTTTTGAAACAATCAATTGTAAAGTTACAAATATGAAACAACAGTAGATTGCTATAAGTTTTCACTGTGAAAGTCATTCAAAACTTATCTAATTATTTATTTCAAATTTGCAGTGAAAAATTATCCCGTGCAGCTTTGCTGGATGAAGTTTAAACTTAGACTTTCCAAAATAAAATACCTGAGATCAACAATCAGGTTCTGTTATGCAGGAGAAAATGCAAATGTTAGAGTTATACAGTATGGCTGTTTTTAAAAGCCTGACAGCTACATTGAAAACTGAATTAATTACTAATTATGAGCCTTTCTATTAGCGGAAGTTGATGAACATAGATCACATACCAATCTTTGTCCCAATCATGTTTACATCACAGATAATCATATGTTTTCGTTTGGGTATGATCACAGTGACATAGCGCCCCAACACTGATGATTGAAGCTTGTAGACATTGAAGTGGTTTACTTGAAAGTTTGTGATATTTTGAACCCTGGATAAAAGAGAAGAAAAACAAACCATGTAATAGAAATAGAAGATAGAAACTGTTAACAATCAATAACTTTATATTCAGCCAAACAATGCAGCTGCCCTGAAGATACTGATGGAGCAGAAACCTGCAAACATCAGAGACCTGCAGGATTCACACAAGGATCAGGCTATTTGGACTGTGTGATATTAAACCCAATCATGAACAATTCACTGAGACCTTATTTAGAATTTTGTTGAAACATTTCTCCCGAGGGAGGCGTGCAGGGGACATCCGAATAAGATGTCCGAGCCACGTCAGCTGACTCCTCTCGATGAGAATGAGAAGCGGGTCTACTCCAAGCCTCTCCCAAATGACCGAGCTCCTCCCCCTATCTCTAAGCCACCCTGCGGAGAAAGCTCATTTTGGCCGCTTGTATCCGGGATCTCACTCGTTCAGTCTGTTACGGTCACTGACCTCTAGGGGTTCTCCATGAGAGAGCTCTTTTTCTTTGTGTTTCAGTTCTACCTGGCTGCCACAGGTGGAATGTGTTGGACCTCGTCAGCCA
>JAUZNJ010028428.1:0-16100 GCA_034780135.1 Jordanella pulchra | reverse complement strand
AGCAATCAGGGGAAGAACAGGACGACACAGGGAGCACAGAGACAACAGGAAACTTCAAAAACCTCACAAGGACAGACAGATCATGACATAAAGCTTATTTTTCAATAGAATTGTATTGGTTAGAAATCACAATACAGGTGGAAAATATGACCACCCCCCTGCTGGATTCAGCTGTTATAGACACTGGATGGAAATTACTTAATATGTTTAGTAGTCCATACAGAAATCCAGGTGAAAAGCTGCTCTGACCAAAAGATTTAATTTGACCATCTCTCTATGGTTATCATGTGTATCTTGTTGATGGGTTTCTGATCAATAATTGTTACGTTTTTGAAATTAAAGCGAAATTAAGTAATTATGATTATCCATGTGACCCTGTATTTGAGTATACTTTCTATAGAAATAACATAACACTGTCCCTTTAACTTAATAAATCAGGACTGATCACAGAAATTCCAGACTAATTATACCTTATCAAGGTGTATAATCCAGGTGTAAATCACAGGCTCATCCCAAAGGACAAGAGTACATCTTATCCAGGTCATTTGTTTGTCTTTACACCCCATTAGAAAACATTGCTGAACCTCCTGTTGCTGCGAGCCGCCCTTTGTCCTCTATTCAACCCTGCTGAATAGCCTGCAACCAGAGGAGAGCAAATTGATCTCCTCAGGGGGTCTGTACTAAGAGTGCCTTTGCTTTTGTTGCTCTGGTCAGACTTTTGCTCTGCATGTGTGGTTTGTTATCAGGCGTTGCTGCTCAGACATTTGGTGAGATTCACTTCACATTAACAAACCCTCCCTTTTGGCCTTTGTTGGCTTTTCTTTTTTTCTAACTGCCTGCTGATTTGTTACTTTGTAAGGGGATCGTTTTCCAAGTTTTATAGGTGTATAAATGAACTTTTGGTACATCCAATCACAGTCTAATGGTATATTGTAATACGAGATGAATCTGCTCAGAGGTTCACTTTGCCTGAAGGGCTGTTTGTCTAATGATGTCACCCCAGATGTGGGCTTCTTTAGTTTAGGAGAGATGGGCTGAGAAAGGGTGCGGCTCTGCCGCATAGGCAGAAAATACTGATTAGTTCCTCATCTCTAGTGTGCTCATGAAAGACGATAGAGGTCTGTGAGAAAATAAAGCTAACCACTTGAAAAAATTATTTACAGACACAAAGTGGTAAATAATGGCAAGAAAAATGAGATATAGTCTTTTTATAAATGCAAATCTAAAAAGTGCATCCTGCATTACTCTAATACCAGTACATAAATACAACTCAGTGCCTTTATTGGGCCTCCGATGTCCCCTGGTAACAATTACTCCTGTTTTGTGTAATTCCATCTCATTACTAGAATTACTAAAATTATTAATACTCAAAAAAAGTATTGACACCCAAACTTCTGGAATCGGTACGAAAGACAGTTGAAAGAAACTTGTTTGGGTAATTTGTTTATTGTTTATTTTGCACAAAAAACCTTAAACGACCTTGAAATACTGTAAGATTGTGTAATATTGTGGTTGTTAATTTAGCATTTATTTGCATATTTATTTAACAAGGAACTGTGACTCTGCTGAAAAAATCTGTTTCATTTTGAGATTAAAAATGGTTTGTTTTGTCATGTTAATATACACATCTGTATGCCTTTGATTATTTGGATTTTTTTTTATTCTTATGGTATTCAAAATGGTATTGAGTATTAAATATTTACCTTGATTTTGATATGCAGTTGTAAGTTTTGTATCTTAACAGATTGTGAAGATCTCAGTGGTTTGTTAGTAGATATATTTTTTATATTCCAGTCATACTGCCTGATTTTATATTATAACCAGTCCAGTTTATTTTAATCCAACAATAGAGATTATTTCAGATCTAAGAAATATCAGACCTGCGCTATTCTAACTTTATTGTAGTACAATAAAGTCTGTTGATCAGAAGATGGCAATTAGCAGAAAGTGTTTCCGTAAAGTATTTGTACTTTACAAACAACATCATAAAGGTAAATGACCAGAGCAGACACTTCAGGATGAAGGTGCAGAGACATAAAAGCAGGGTTAAAAAAGACGCAGTAAGGGTCTGTACGGGTCAGAACTCAGACCTGTAATAAGTGTGTTGAAAACTAAGGCCTTCTTATATGGGTTGTGAACTCTACCCCTGCACCACTGCTGAACCTCAAAATAAAATACGTTGGCAAACATGCAAAAAGAGGCTGGAAGTAAACTAATTGAAGGTCTTTTAAGGTCTGAGACTGAGATATAGCTTCACCTTCCAGCAGGAACAAGACCTTCTACAATCAGCCAGAACTACACAGTTCCAGTAAATCGATGTGAAAACCTGCTAGCGACATAAAATCCCCAAAACCTTGAAAAAACTAAAAGCTCTGGTCGCACTGAAACATGGTTCTATATACTTCTGTAACAGATGGATCGAGTATAAATATACACCAAACTTTTCCGATCTTAACTCGAAGAAACCAAACTGAAACATCACAGGTTTGTCACACTATTGTTGATTGATACAGTTTTCAATAATAAATGGAAAACTGGAAATGGAGGTTTGAACCGACAAAATGAAAATGTTCAACAAACAGGAATACTGCTGCAAGGCATGTGAATATAAATCAGTTTAAAAGACGGTTTGAAAAGAAAGAAAACCACTTGAGAGGAGTTCATTTTGAATCACCTCCTGTGATTATAAACCCTTTGTATATCAGGTGTACTGCGGCGCAGTAATAAAACTTGGCCTGGATCAGAGCCATCAGCAGCTGCCATGCTGGTGAGAGAGCTGCCTCCATCAGTGTCGGAGGGCTCTTCACACTGATATGGAGCTTCATCAGTCAGGGTGACTCCAGCTGTCAGACTGTAGATTTATTCAGCAGAGCACGGCTCTCACAGTTCAGAAGTATTGACTGATGATGCTGGGGAGGGCATGTGTGCCTGTGTGTGCTCCCCCTAACCATAAACACACCATCTTCCCACAGTCCTACAGCCATGGGAAACTAAATCTGTACCTGCTGCTCAGGAGGAATCTCTGTCTTTATGTTTTGGACATCAGAGCTAGTGTGAAGTGTGCATCTGATGCTTTGCTAATATTAGCAGCAGTAGGGAATGATACACTTTTCATTACTCGGCTGTGTTAGCTGATTTGCATGCATCTGCAGCTGAATAGAACAGAAGTTCTGGTTTCTTTTATCATACTTTTAAGAACCTTTATACTCTCACTGCATGTATTTACTTAATGCAATTTTTGTTGTGATTCTCTGAGATAATTTATGGTCCATACAAGTACTCACAGGTAGGAATTTAGCAATTTTAAAGGGATTCATTAAGTGTGAATATGTTGTACAAAATATGCATTCATCAAAACCTTTACCCCAAACAACGTATTTTTAATGTAAAGCTTTTTCTGCATAACCGGCCCTCTTAGACAGGAAACCTAAGGAGGCATATTTAGCTTTCACAATCACCTCTTCCCTTTTTAGTGATGTGTTAAGACCCCTGCAAGAAAAAGGCAGAAACAATGCCATCCACAAACCTGTTTAATCCTTTTGAAATAGGATGTTTTGCATAAAGGTTTGAACTTAATGTTTTAAATTTGGGCTAATATATATTGAGTCTTATCCTTCTGTATCAGCATTAAAATGATATAATCAAGAAGAAGCCACATGCCTCTCAGTTAGAGTGGTGTAAATCAGATTTAAGGGTTTCCAGGTATTTAATCACACTAAATGATTTTCCTGTGTGAACTTCTAGTTTTATGACTCAAATGTCAACAATGGAGACAGTGATACTCGTAGGTGAAAAAAGCTCACCAATGCACTGTGTGTTGGTGTAATCATTCACTCGGTGAGGCATGGGATAATCTCAAAGGAAGGTAAACATACCTGTGGAAGTTTTTTAAAAGCTTCAGCTTTATTGTCTATTTGACAGATTGCAGCCGAGTCATAAAAAAAACAAAAAAAACATTATCAGAGGAATCATTACTCTCAGTAGCTTGAGGTTGATTTACACTGATTGTCCAATCTGTCAATTTCAAGCTGAGGTCATCTGCAAAGGTCATACTCATGCAGTGGATGTTGCAGAGCATGATACACTAAAGACTCTTTCCCACTGAAATTAGTGGGTTAACCCGGGTTTTTTGAACATGGATCAACCCGCTAACAATCGGCATTTAGCTCCCTTTCCACTGGCAAAAAAAGCGGAGTCCGACCCCCCACTGGCGAGCAACGTAGCCTCTGTGCCCCCATGTCTGGTGACATCATAACCCTGGGTTAGTGTTGATGATGTCACCAGTGTAACAGAATTACGTAAAGAATGGAGAGCATCATATAAGGAAGCTAGAACATAGTAAGTGTGCGTTTGTCTGTCCAAATCTCTTGCAAGCGCTACGCCATGTTTATCAAATGTAAACAGAGTTATTTCAGCTTGTTGGATCAGACACAACTGGTGGTGTGTTGACGTCCTTATGTTGTGTTTAACGGGATCCTGGAAATTAGCGGGTGGACCTGGCTGTGTTGTTCCCACTGAATGCCGACTGGAGCCAATCCGTTTGAAGGAGATAATAACCCGGGTCACTTGTTAAGTTTGAAACGGGTGAGCTGTTCCCATTGCCAATAAAAGCCGATTGTTCCCAGGTTTAAACCGGGTTTTTGGCCAGTGAGAAAGGGTTATAGTTTTGTGTTAACAAGTTACTTTTTTTCAGGAATCAGGGGACTTTTTCAGAATGTTTGTGTTAGGAACTAAGACATAATATGAGGGAATGTTTGAGTCAAAGCGTTCCACTGTGGTCAAAAGGTGGAGAGTCAAGGAGAACCACGGCTCAACGTGGGTAGAGGCATCCCTCAGAAGCAGATGTCTGGAGGAGAGGAGGGGTGACTGAACAGGTGAGAAGGAGGAGGAGGAGTGCTGGTGTCTGTATGTGAACTCGTCTTGTAAAGTGACCTGTGGCAGGGCCAGGTGGACAGGAATGTGCTGTTTAGTGTGGACGGGATCCTCCCTTGAGCGCCCCAGCATGCCCACCATCACCCTACACCAGCGGGCTATTTATACCATGCTGTGGGAAAATAACATTGCCGGCAGTGCAATCTGGATCCTGCAACATTTATGCTCTCCGCCCACATGCACGCATGCAAAATAACACCCTAGTTCCCAACTCCCTCAGTCAAGTACAGCAAGTAGCCACACTGAGGGAGGAAGCAACTCACCCATGTATCGCTCCAGAACACCTTACAGCCATCCTTGGTTTAATTTTTATCTACCAGATTTAATCCAGAGCAAAAAGATTCAAATGAAAAGGAGAAAATTAATCTGCAACTTTAGTGTAGATTATGACATAAATCAATATGGATCAAAAGTAACGATCCAACACGGTTAAAAGAATAATTTGTCTACATCAAGCATACTGGAAGGGTACTCCGTTCTATGGGGAGGTTATGTGCAGACAAATTCTGTCCAATATAAACACCCTAAATGGTAAATGGCCTGTACTTAAATTGTTCTTTTTTAAGTCAGGAGACTTAACCAAGCATTGTACACTACATTTAGTCATCCACACATTAACACACACACACACTGATGGTGGCAAGCTACTTAGTAGCCACAGCTACAGCCTTCTGAACTCTGACCTTCATCAGTAGGCTATGTGGGTGAAGTTTCTTGTTCAAGGACACAACGAAAATGAAAGCCTGTTCCAGGGTTTGAACAGGCAACCCTCGGGTTACAGAGAAAACTCCTGCATCCGAAACACCACTGTCACCCCAGTGAAAAAAAACAACAAAAAAACCAACACAATTTCTGCCTGATTCATTTGCTGTGTCCCATGCTCTTAATATTGCAGCACAGCTGGACTCTGTATATGAAGGGGGGAAATTGAAAGATATTTTGTTGCAGTGGATTTCATTTAGGAGCAGTGAAGTAAAGGGAGTTGAAAATGCATGCCACCAGTTTTCAGATTTTTAGTATTCAAAGACAGTAAAAATCATTATAACTTTTAATTTCCCCTGATAATATTAAGTTTGTGTTTGTTTATTGCATTAAACCCCAATAAAATTAACTGAAATCTGCAGTTGAAATGGGAAGAAAATGAAGAAATGTAAAAAGGTCCAGTGTTGATAATCAGAAGAAAACCAAGAAGGAGGAGATCTAAGAGAAGGTGATAATCTGCTGATCTGATCCAGAGAGGCAGGAGAGAACCATGCAGGTTATCTGAGAGCACAAGGATTGGAGCAGGAAAACAGCTAACTCAATAATTCTTAGAAGACAACCCTCTTTCATAAGGGATCTCTACCACATCTGGTTTAACCAATGGCGGGCAGGCAGCTCCTTAAGTAGCACTGAACAGTGCAGGTGGCGCAGTGGTTAGCGCACACAACCCATGTATGGAGGCCTTAGTCCTCGACGCGGGCGACCCAGGTTCAAATCCAGCTTGTGGTCCTTTCCCGCATGTCTCTCCCCCTCTCTCATACCCCCTTTCCTGTCAACCTACTGTCAGAAAAACAAGCCACTAGTACAGTAAAAAGCTAAAAAAAAAAAAAGTAGCACTGAACAAAAAGGGTCTGATTGCAACCAGGTGCTCCCAATTCTCCAGCAGAGATCCTCAGAAAAGGGAAGAACTGTGTACAAGCAGTATGAACATTTACATACTTTATTGAGAGAAAAAAAAAAAACAGTTCTATTCATGTGAACAAGAACCAGAAGAATAAATGTGTTCTCTGCCCCTCCTATAGTCATTTGTCTGATTCTGGACAATGATAAGCAGGTATAAACAGAGGAGGTGGTCCATTGGTGGCGTCCCTGGGACTGTGGAGAACCAAACTTTGAGAAGTATTTTCTGGTCCCACCAGATGTATAGATTTATGTCAAAAGGAAAGTAAACAATGTCATACCCCTTGGCTGGATTAAAATTAATTTTATCTCTTGAAGCTGTGGGGAAAAAAATATTTTTTTTCAATCAAATGTTATCTGACAGTTAATGGATAAATCTAGATGATCAGAAAGTATTTGTTTCCCTTTTCTTGATAATAAAACATTTTATTGTGGAATGTGTGCTTTGAGTGTTGCTCTGGTTATACAGGAAGAATGCATGACACTCTTCTGTTTTTTCTAGACCCTATACATGTAAATACCTTGAAAATACCTGCACTACATATTGCTATCGTATTAATATCCTCTTGTAAATTCACACATAGTGGACATGGATGGAAGTCTGCTCAAAAACATCAGGGCCTAGCCAGACGTGCCCAAAGGCGGTCCTCGAGGGCCGCTGTCCTGCAGGTTTTAGATTTATATTTTGGTTCAAAAAGTGACTTTAGTTCCCTCACGCTGAATGTGTAACATACTGGGCCGCCCACTCCACG
Source organism: Jordanella pulchra (assembly GCA_034780135.1). Classification (NCBI taxonomy): domain Eukaryota; kingdom Metazoa; phylum Chordata; class Actinopteri; order Cyprinodontiformes; family Cyprinodontidae; genus Jordanella; species Jordanella pulchra. Next base: position 8,754 of record JAUZNJ010028428.1, on the reverse strand, counting down.
CTTGTCTGCATTTTTGTGCTTTTACCTTGCAGGCTACAAGTCATGGAGTGTAAAGTGAGAGCACTGGACTCATCTCCCAGGGTTAATTGTATCATAAATTCACATGCTGCTGAAAGACAAGCATGGCAGGAATTCACACATGAGCCCTCACTTTCTGTCAGCCAACAGCCTAACACTGTGAGTGGGTGACCCAGCCATGAAGTAACATTTTCATTTGTTTAAACAAATATTCAAACAAATTAAAAACGAGTCTGATGGATTTGGTGAATGTTTCAAAGCTAGAGAGGTCCGATATGGCCAACATGATAGACTCCTCCCAAAGGTGAACTAATGGTGAAGTTAAATAAGTAGGTCTTTCAGCACACGTTGGTCTAACGGTGTGAACACTTTAAATATGATTTGGAAATCTACTCAAAGATCAGACAGATGTTTATGCTCTTCCACCACCTCCACTTCTTCTCTCATGTTAGTAATGGCTAGTATTTTACTTGTTCTCACTTCCTCTGAAATCTACAATCATCTTTCTTGTTTTCATTCACATTCAGGATCAGATGATTAATTATTTAATTAGTATGGAATTAATTAAATTGAAAATATTTTTAAAAGTATTATAAAAATGTAACATAACAAAATAAAATCTATTTTTTATTTTTTTTATCTATGTTTAGTTTATCCACAATGCAGCATCTCCCCTTCTGAGTGAAACGTAGCAAAGACAACTTTTGACCTCTCCTGGATGGCTTCCCTGAGAGATTTCAGTTAAAAAGTTTTATTGTTTTTTTAAACCGTTAAATGCATAACCACCTGAAAACCTGGCAACTATTTCAGATGAACAGATACTCTTAGACGCTCTGAGGAGGAGATAAATGGCCTGGATTTTGCTGTTTCTGTGCCTAAATTGAATTAGCCTGACTATTCACATACAGATGTTACCGATGCTTGTTGTTTTAGAAACAAACTGAAAGACATAAAAAGAATTGATTCAAATCAAACTGAATCGTGATATTTTGAATCACTATAGTCATAGCCTGTAGTCATTTATATCCCTATATTCTTTTCCATGGTGTTGTTCTTTTGAGAAATCTTCATTCTAATCAAAAACATCCTTTGCATTTAAGCCACCCTTAGGAAGCAGTGGGCTACCTCTATTTAACTCCCAGGGAGCACTGAGGAACTCAGTGTTTTGCTCAGGAACCTGGAGGGGTAGTCTGTCAGCCTTCCCAGGTCATAAGAGTTATTTTCTTACACAAAAACCTCAAAACATTGAATGTGTAGAAACGCAAGAGAGCCGCTGTATGTAGAAATGTTGACCCCAGTGTGTTAGACCATGTTGACTTGTACAGAAACCCATGCCTTCAGTAATGCAGAGGCATGTTTTTTGACTGACTATGACTAATAGTGTTAATCTAGCTGCCAATGTGACAGATATCTAGTTGTCACCAACTAACATTGTCTCAGATTTCACTCCTCTAACTTTTAATTCTATCTTCATTCATGTATACAAATATTTGACACACCTTACTCATGGAATCCTAAACCGGCTTCTTTTTTATGGTAGACATACCACATCCTGGGAGGGACGTCATCTAAGACGGTGTTGTTGACCTGAGACAACATGCCATGCAGGTTCAAGCCAAAAAAAACAGCGTAAAGAGAAAAAAAACTTCCACACTAATCCCCCCACCGTGAGAAGTTCCCAGGAACCCATGTGTATGTTTGTGTGGCAATAACGCACCAGGCCCCTTCAACTTCCCCTTTCAGCCTTCTGTATTTTATGGCCCTCATCTCTGCCATACAGCTGCTGTCTCTGCAGAGTTCATTCACTCTGATTGGATGAGAGGGAGTTTGACAGGAGATGTTAAAAACAGAAGAAACAGGGAAACAGCTGAGATGAGAAGCTGTGTGACATGATTGACACTGCTGCTCTTTTCCACCATACTGCAACTATGCAAAAATTACAATTTTAATCATTTAAAGTACAGCATAATTAACCTTTTCCACTTATTGTGACCTTAGAATACAAACAAAAAACATTCATGTGTCTTGATGTGTATGAGTTTCAACAACACAAACTAAAGTATCCTTATGAAGGAGGAGAAAAGGGATGCATGATATCTTAGATGTTTTTTGTTTGTTTGTTTTTAAGCGGCAGTCATTTGAATTCAGTCCGCTTCACTCTTGTATGTCTGCAAAATCAGAGGAACCCAACAAACATGCAGGGAATAGAGCCGTAAAGAAGTGAAAACATAACAAATTGAAATGCATAATTTGGCATGTATGGGAAGGATCTGTCTTTAGCCCACCTGAGTTAATACCTTGTGTGTAATAAAAGAACTTCACTCTTTTTGCGTGTCATTTTACAATAAAAGACCATAAAACATAAAATGAACCATTAAATTTAACCACTACAAACAAGTAAGACCAGTAACACCAGCATCACACATAATTAATTGTAAAAAGGTTTGCTTGCAGCTGGAACTTTAAAATTGCTTGAACCAAAAGTAGATCTAATGCTGGGAGGAAGAGTGTAAAGCTTTGGAGATGTGGAAGACTATTTTCCAAAGGTCTTGAATAATACATGCCCAGAAAATAAAAAGTCTGCACATATATTAGTTCCAACTGTTTGCATTTACAGCTCCCCTACACAGTGTGGGGGGTAAACACATGGTTAAGTGAAGAGGATGAAGGAATACTAGGCAGGTTTTTTTCTTTAAGGACCCGGATTAAACACCTGGGGGCTGCAGCAGGTTCTGATTGGTTTTGTACATCTTGAGACTGAAATAGCTCCTTGCTTTTGTTTGGATAGAAGTTCATGCTCAACATGTTTCATGACGAACACCTTTCACTGGGAAATGCTCCGATCCCATCCGTCCCATTGTAATCTGATTGTATGTTTAAGGATATTTTTCCGCAGGATGGGGAACATTTGTTCCATTTAAAAGCCTTTTGTAGACCCTACAGATTTATTTCCTGTATTTCGCTCCATCCTTCACCACATCAACTCCGACCTACATTTCCTTCCAAAAAAAAGAAAAAGCATGATGCAACCTCCACCATGTTTAGCAGTGAGGGATGTTGTGTTCAGATCTCCTATATGTCAAAATAGGTGACTTAGCTACTTCTGTAATTAATGCTTGCTCTGCCCCAGCAGACAACAATTTCTTTTTAAGTTTGGTTATTTCATTATTTAATTGAGGAGGATTTTGTATACTCGGCCTTGTTTTTTAACCTTTCCACTTATTAAGGCCTCTCTGCTGTGTTCCTTGGTCCTTTCTGTTTGTTTGCTATTGCTCTCTAACAAACCTCTGACACCTTCATAAAAAACTGGATAAATACTAAGATTCAATTTAAAAGATGCTTAGTATTTGCTAATCTACTGGGAACCGAGGAGGCAAAAGCGTAATTTATTTCCTCTGCTTCAGGAAATAATCCACTCAGGAGGAGAAATATCTCAGGACATCTTTCAGCTAAGAGTAAAACCAGTGATATTAGGTGTCATGTACCTCTTTGTGTTAACAGATTCTATCATTTAACTCAGTATCATTTAACCAGCCAGGTTTTTTTCTTAGGATCAGAAAAAATGTTCTTGATGGTCCTAGTAATGTTTTTTTGTGCATGAAAAAATATTTAGCCCTCCTGTTTGGATGTGACTGCAGATTATTTATTTTAGATCTATCATTTTTCTAAGGGGGTTTGAACATATGCATTGTCTAAATTATTATTTTTATTTTTAATTGCTGCCTAAGGACCTCAGGAAAAAAACATTCAGCAGTACTTTTAGTGTTTCACATTGACCTCAGTGATTTGTTGGAGCCATCCATCCAAACATTATTCTATATATCAGTTTAATCATGTGCAGGCTGTCAGGGAGCTGGTGTCTATCTCCAGCAGTCACAGGCCCTCCACCATGGTCAGGTCAGAGATCAGGACAAGGGGACGCAGAGACTCAAAGAGCAGGCAACCATTCACACACACAAACACAAGCCATGCATGCACAACAAGGCCATGCATACTTCACATGGAGAGTTTTGATCTGGACTCAGAACCAAGAACCTTCTGCTGCAAGGCAGCTTGCTAAATGAATGTAAACAATAGATGATAAATAATCAAAATAACCTCAGTTTTAGGCTTTTAAATCATGATTCTTAGGTTATTTAACCACTCATTGGCCCAGATGAGGTTTCCCTACTTTCATTGTGCCACTTTATCAAAGACACCTGATAGTCTGGTTTTATCAGTGCTGGGAAAAAATATTTATAACCCCTGGAGTTTTTTTTTACATTTTACAGCTACAAACTTCAATATATAAAATAGTTATCAAATTACTCATGCCACACACGATTTCAGATTTGAATGAATATTTCTTAGTCGAGTCTGGATGGAATTGAAAGCCATCTTCCAATAGATAAGACATTGTCTAAGGCAATAGGTAAAAAAACTAACAAAAAAAACAACTGCCTTTATATACTCATACTCGTCGTCTACCGCTTCATCTGGGACCGGGTCACGGGGGCAGCAGTCTCAGCAGAGACTCCCAGACTTCCCTCACCACATAAACATCCTCCAGCTCTGCTGGGGGAAGCCCGAGGCGCTCCCAGGCCAGCCGAGAGACATAGTCCCTCTGGCGTGTCCTGGGTCGTCCCCTGGGCCTCCACCTACGGAGGGAGGCGTCCAGGGAACATCCAAAAAAGATGTCCGAGCCACCTCAGCTGACTCCTCTGTGAAGGGGAAGCAGCTCTACTCCAATCCTCTCCTGAATGACAGAGCTCCTCACCCTATTTCCAAGGGAGAGCCCGGCCATCCTGCAGAGAAAGCTCATTTCAGCCGCTTGTATCTGAGATCTTATTCTTTGGGTTCACTTATGAACAGGACCCCAAAATACTTGAACTCCTGCACTTGAGGCAGGAACTCTCCTCCAACCTCAAGGGGGCAAACTATAGGTGGCCTTTATATAAATTATTTCAAAATGTTTGTGTTGGTCATGCCAAAGGACTGGGTTCTAAATGGGCAAAGCTGGATAAATAACCCTAAGAATCTTGTAATGCCAACACAACTGTGCCCTAAATTTCAAGGGCTGGAGTGGGTTGAATACAGAAAAATGACAGATTTCTTTCTGTAAAAGATATTGTAAAAGTCATAAATCATTTTGGTTTCTATTAAAATTATGCAATACTCTTCAGTTTACACAAAAACCTTATAAAATAATCTTAAATGAGTTATTGTAATGTGACGTGTAGAAAAGCGTTTGTGTGTCATTTCATTGTACATGATTAACATGATAACATTTAGCTGAGAGAATTTAGTGCAAGCATCAGTTGTAGAGCTGCGGTCAAATAACTAGCTTACGTGTATAAATGTTGCGAACACTGTTCCTCTTTATAATTTCTTTTCATTAGGAGCACACACATATCAAAATGGTGAACAATTTGACATCTAGAGGCCTTTCTTATCCTCGATCGGTCAATCAGATAAAATGAATCCCCAAGAAATTAAATCATCAAGGTATTTATAATCAAGTTATCTGTCTGGATGTTTGGCTAAACTAAAAAGCCTGCAGACTAACTTAAACCCACCAGATGACTTGTCTGAAATGCAGATGGAGTTAAAGGTTGAGGTGATTCGATAATTTAAGGTGCAGTCGCTTCATGACCACAAAGTCAAATGTGGCTGCGCCGTCCTCTGGTTCCGTCTCTGTCTTTGACAGGAAATCTGATCAAGATATGGCAACATGCGTTGGAAGCAGTTGTGTTTATTTTAAAATCTTCATAAGGTTTGCAGATGAAGCTGATGTTTAGGTCTGCTCCCGTTAAAAGCCACATGTATGTGTGTGTGTCTGTGTGTGTGTGTAAGTGTGTATTTGTGTGTGTTCGAATCCGGCTCTGGGTGTTTAGTACGTGTGCTGTATTCCTGACCTCTGATCACACAAAGTATTTTAATCCAATCAGCTTCGTTTTCACATGACTGTCACACACTCGCTGCTGCCATGGTAACGTGTAGAGGAAAGAGAGAAAGTACTGGAGGAAAACAGCAGGGTATGTTGTTGCCTCTTTAATCACTGTGAAATTAATGCACACATTACACAACGTGCTGTTTATTTTCCTCTACAGCAGGAGGGTTTTCTTTTTTTTTACTTTTTGCCACCACTTCTACTTACTTATGTTAGGAAACTGACTGAATGCAGACGAGTCAATTGCAGACTGTATGCACTTGTGTCCTTTTACTATTTTTTTTTTTCAAACTGGAATGATTAGTGTGGTTGCATGCAGACACAGGGCACATCCAGCTTTGAAGTAGGGTTGGGCAACGAGCGGTGGATCTTGAAAGTAAAAGGAAGACTGGCAGGATGGACGACTGCAAAATGCAAGAAGGCTGTCTCTCCCTGTGACGCATCTGGAAGCAAAGTAGTGAAAAACAACAAACACATTTCAGTGCGATTGAAACCCCCCAAAAAAAGGACTCAAAGCAGTTTTAATTGAACGAGATAACAAAGGGAGATAAATGTGATCACAACAGTGTCTAACTCAACTTCCCTTGAGAGGTGAAAAGGTTAGCCTGTGCCCTGTGGTTGTTTTTTTGGCACGCTACCCTCTTGCTGCTTCTCATTTTTTCGCTGACGTTTCCTGTTCTATCTCTAGTTGAAGACTCAGACTACTACAGCCTTGGTTTGCAGCTCTCTGCCGTCGCCCCGTTTTGAACTTTCTCTTTTTAAATGAACGTGTTTCACACATAATTTAAAAGTTAATTACAGACACAAGCTGCAGAAGGAGAGAGGGAATTTGAGCTCTGTGTGGAAGCTTCTTCTGGGTAACAGTAAGGAAAGCACTCGACCTGCTGGACAAAAGCAGTATAAGCAAGCTCTTAAAACAGATAGCATTGAGTTTACATTAACATGAGAATTTAAGGAAAGGTTGAACTTAAACAATTTAGAGACATTGCGTGTCTTTTTCTCCATCAAAAGGTCTCGGAAAATATACCTACATGTTTAGATACTTTATCTGGCAGGATCCTATGAGTCACAGTTTCCTTTTCATAATCCAGCATTGATTCTGTTCTTTTACTTATATTTCCTCAAAGTTACATCAGTAGTTCTTCCATGCACCTGGAAGTAATGATTCAAGAGTAATAATAACACCCAGAAGTTTATGCAGTGCAACCCCTATACATTCGCTGGCCACCCAGTTGCCACAGAGATAACAAAATAGGTGTCTTTTCTAATGAATTATTTTGGTGCCAGTCTACTTTGTAGTGTTGTTTTAAGTCATACACAATCACACTTAAGTTTGTTTTTTATCAGACTACTAGAGGTGTGTAGTAACTAGTTACATTTACTCAGTTACATTTACTTGAGTAATATTAAAAAAAAAACTTGACAGTGAGTTACTAGAGGAATCAGCTGAATATACAGTAAACAGTAGATATTGTCAGTGGGAGTTCTTTACCCTCTGCAGACATATTTACAGTAATTACAGTAAGGATGGATTTTTTTGGCTTTATCTTTAATATATCAACTTTGAAAATTATAATAAATATCATTTATTTATGTTTTACTCCTTAGAAAACTAGAACTCGCACAGAAAGTCAGACTGCATTATTACAATAAAGAACATTTTATGATCTACAAAATACTCTGTACTTGAGTAGCCTTTTTTTCCAAGTACTTATTTACTCTTACTTGAGTCATTCTTGGATGACTACTTTTTACTATTACTTGAGTTATAAAAATGAAATAGTGCTACTTTTATTTAAATACAAGTTTAAAGTACTCTACTCACCTGTGGAGGCCATGTTTTGTGTTTTTTTTCTGAGAGAAATACTGCATTTAGACAATAGTCCTGCTATATAATACAAGCTGTTGGACTATCGCTCTCGTTCATTTTTATTTATTTATTTATTTATTTTCCATGTTGAGAGTGAATTTTGGGGTTACGTCAGAGCTTAAAAACTTTCCCAGGATATATGTTCGATTTTAGATCTTTAAGCCTGCTTCATGTTGTTGGATAAGTTCTATTTAAACCGTAAAAATGAAATTCTTTTAATGAAAATAGAATACATTTGGAAACCAAACTTCACTTTTATGTACTTGGGTTATATTTGTCTAATGGTAAAATTACTTTAAAATCTAAAACACGTTTGTGTGTCAAAAAAAGAGAAAAGTAAAAGCCTCTAGAATTGGTAAGGGGAAAAAACTTTTTTAAACCACCGATTTGTAAAATAATAATATCTTCCTGATGAATTGCACCTGATAGTTTCATTAAGTGTCAGATGCTTTTTTGTATCATTTATGGTGTTTCCATATATGACAGAAACTCTAGGAATTCTGTTGTTGCTTTTGGTTTTAGATGCTAAAGTTTATTATTGGTCTCCATATATCCGCCCCTATGAAAAATCATGAGGGCATCCCTGTTAAAAAAACGGATTTTTATAACTTTTACTTGAAATCAGTACAGGGGTTGGACAATGAAACAGAAACACCTGGTTTAAGACCACAATAACTTAATAGTAAGGTGTAGGGCCTCCTTTTGTGGTCAATACAGCATCAATTCGTCTTGGGAATAACATATACAAGTCCTGCACAGTGGTCAGAGGGATTTTAAGCCAATATTCTTGCAGGATAGTGACCAGGTCACAATGTGAAGCTGGTGGAGGAAAATGTTTCCTGACTCGCTCCTCCAAAACACCCAAAGTGACTCAATAATATTTAGATCTGGTGACTGTGCAGGCCATGGGAGATGTTCAACTTCACTTTCATGTTCA